>LR749709.1:1399442-1450706 GCA_902729485.2 Mus minutoides
CTTTCTTTCTTTCTTTCTTTCTTCTTTCCCTCTGGGTTTAAGATTCTGCACTGTATTCCACCTCTCAAATGGGGTCCAATTCCCCCACTGCCAAGCTGTTTGCTTATCGTTGCTTCTTCTGTGCAATGAGATTTGCTGGACCTCTGTTGCCCAGAAGCTGCCCTCTCTGTAACACTTCAGGACTGGGTTTGCTTCCACACCTCTACACACCAGCACTGCTGTTTGTCTTCTCTCTAGGATTCATATACTGAAAAAAAAATACAGAGAGTGAATTTCAATGCCATTTATAAAATAGAATGTGTCGGGCTGGAGAGATGGCTCAGCGGTTAGAGATGGTTCAGTGCTAACTGCTCTTCCAGAGGTCCTGAGTTCAATTCCCAGCAACCACATGGTGGCTCACAAGCATCTGTAATGGGATCTGATGCCCTCTTCTGGTGTGTCTGAAAAGAGAGCAACAGTGTACTTACATGCATAAAATAAATAAATCTTTAAGAATAAAATAAAATAAAATGTGTCAATACGTTTTGAGGGCTGGGGATATAGTTCAGTGGTAGAACACTTACCCCAACTTTTAGATAGCACTAGATTCAGTGTCCAGGACCAAGAATGAAAACACATGTTCGTTCGTTCGTTCTTTCTTTCTTTCTTTCTTTCTTTCTTTCTTTTTTTTTCAACTTTTATTAGATATTTTCTTCATTTACATTTCAAGTGTTATCCAGAACGTTCCCTATACCCTCCCCCCTCCCGGCCCTACTCCCCTACCGATCCGCTCCCACTTCTTGACCCTGGCGTTCCCCTGTATTGGGGCATATAAAGTCTGCATGACCAAGGGGCCTCTCTTCCCACTGATGGCCAACTAGGCCATCCTCTTCTATATATGCAGCTAGAGACATGAGCTCAGGGGGTACTAGTTAGTTCATGGTTATTCTTCCACCTAGAGGGTTGAAGACCCTTTCAGCTCCTTGGGTACTTTCTCTAGCTCCTTCTTCCNTTGTCATACAAATCTTTCACTTCCTTCGTAAGAGTCACACCAAGATATTTTATATTGTTAGTGACTATTGTGAAGGGTGATGTTTCCCTGATCTCTTTCTCAGCCAGTTCATCCTTTGTATAGAGAAAGGCCATCGATTTGTTTGAGTTAATTCTATATCCAGGTACTGCACTAAAGCTGTTTATCAGGTTTAGGAGTTTTCTGGTGGAGTTTTTGGGGTCACTTATATATACTATCATACCATCTGCAAATAGTGATAATTTGAGTTCTTCCTTTCCAATTTTTATCCCCTTGACCTCCTTTTGTTGTCGAATCGCTCTGGCTAGGACTTCAAGTACTATATTGAATAGGTAGGGAGAAAGTGGGCAGCCTTGTCTGGTCCCTGATTTTAGTGGGATTGCTTCCAGTTTCTCTCCATTTAGTTTGATGTTGGCCACTTGTTTGCTGTAGATTGCTTTTATCAACACATGTACTTTCAAAGAGGCCAATTAGCAATCATTTCTGTTTATAGCATAATGGGGTAGGGTTGCAGACAAATGGCCTACAAATGTTCTCTCTCTCTCTCTCTCCCTCCCTCCTTCCCTCCCTCTCTCAAATTTTCAAATTTTCCATTTATTTATTTATTTATTTATTTATTTATTTATTGTGAGGTGTATGTGTGTGTGTGTGTGTATACATGCCAAAGTATGCATATAGAGGTCAGAGGACACATGTGGGTGTCAGTTCTCTCTTTCCATTACTAGCTCCCAGCGATCAGCCTTAGATCATCAGCTGAGTCAGCAATTCCCTTTCCCTGACACTGAGCCAGCTGGGTGGCCCACACATCAGTTTGAAAAGCAACGAGACTGACGTAAGACAGTCCAAAAATACATTAATTTGATTCTTTCCATGCTGAGAACCGATAGTGGGTAAACATTTAAGGCTTTGTTTTCTATAACTAAACCATATGGCTCCCTAAGGATGGAAAACTCTGTAGGTACAGCAAAAGACACTGCAGTTAATTGCTTCTAATAGCCTCTAATCCAAGCCAAGGTATGTCAAGGGCTGGTCCTTGTGTGATAGACTACCAGTGCTAAGTATGTCTGTAGTATGTTCAGACCATATCCGTGGTAAAGTCATATGTCGTGATATAGATTAACTCTGCCAGAAGTACCTTGGATTCATTATGTGTTTGATTCTGAATTAATTTCTAGCCATCACATATTTAGAGACTTTCTGTTTCTACCAAGTTGATTGCGACTCCCCCACCACCTCCTTTCCGTTTGCAACCCTCCATGAGGTTGTGACCCACAGCTTCGGCTGAGCTCAGGAGTCCAGAACTGGACTCAATATTGTGCGAGTGGGAAGATACCCGGTGAGGCTGTCCCTTATAACTTGTCTTCAGTTCCACCTTCCCCTTCTGTTTTCCCACGAGTGGAAGCAGCATGCGCCCTCTCTGAATGTACCTAGTCTAATCTTGGACTTCCAAGCCTTTGGAACTAAGTATTGGCTAAACAAACCTCTATTCATCTCTAAATGTACCCTTCTCAGGTATTCTGTTATGGCAACAGAACGTGGGCTGAGGCATGTTCCACTTCTAACAGATCAGAGTTGAATGGAGAGAGAGAAGTCAGGGTGGATTATGTTTTATTTTTATTTTTTTTTAAAAGATGGCTTTATTAAAGGGCAGTAAGGAGTGAAATCAAAAGCCAGTTAGAAATTAGAAAACACTGTTCAACTGCTCTGTATGCCTTGGCTATTCTGCACCGTTCTTGAGAGGTTTGGAACATTCTGCAGGTCTGGTGGATGGATGTTGCTTCTGTTGTATGGGTACGGGAAAAGGGGCTTGGGCATCAGATAACTTACCCAAGTCTCACTGCCAGAGAAAGTGATGGTACTGAAATTTCCAGGCACGTCTGTCTGACTTCAGGTCTGGGCTCCTTGCAAGAGGTCACCCTGGCTCTCAGATCCTGTGCTAGGTGTGTCACAGTCATCCTGGCTCTCAGAGCACGTCTTAAGTGTGTTAAGTTCGTTATTGCAAAGGTGGTTTGTGCCACCGCTGACATTTTGTTTAAATACAAGTGGTCACGTTGCTCCATTCTACTTCAGCTTTCCGTGCCCGCTCAGTCCTCTCCAAAGGAGGCCCGCAGTTTCAGAGAGCATGGTTTACTCCCGTAGACAAAACAGGAGACAGGAAATAGCACAGGAGAAGGCGGGGTGGGGGTGGGGGAAGCCAGGGTCAGGTCAGGATCTTCCCACGTCTTCTGTTCCCAGCCCATCAGAAAGCAGGAAGGGAGTCCTAGAAGCTAGGGTGCAGACTTACGGGCAGATGAGGATCAACCAGAAATCTTGGGGCAGAGGAGAAAAAAAGAACATAGCAGCTGGTAATACTTTTAGTTAACATCAATTGTCTCAAAATGATTGCTTAGTCGGCGTGGATAAACTTCCCTTTCCCTTCTTCTCCTTCTCCTGTCATGCCAGTGCCTCAGATTCAGTCCGAGGCTTTGATGGAGACCTAGGTGGCATCCGGTGTCAATCTGAATCACCCGGGAGGCTCGTAGGGGCTCCTGTGTAGTTGCTGAGTTCCAAGGCCTAGTGGATTTCCTAAATTACAAGCTTGTTAGCATCACGTGTATGTGGGTTTGCTGATACTGGTGAAAGTGGGTGGTGGTTAAGCTTCTGAAGGTGCTATTTCGCAAGAAGCCGTCTAGCTGTAGCTAGAGACAAAACAGGTTACACGTTCCGGTTGCTTCTCAATCAAAGGATGCTCAGAGCTGATCTCCAGAGACTATGTAAGTCTCAGTGCTAGGATGCCCTGCTGGCTCAGAGAGATGTCACCCTCTCTCCCCTGAAGACAAGTCATAAGATGGCTGAGAACTTAAATGTTTTTGCCTGTGTCTCCCACTACCATGAACCCACAGGGGCAGACACAGTGACTGTTCTGCCCACCGAAACACTCACCATTATCCCGGAACTGATTCTGTGGTGGGATTTTTCTATACAAGTAACCTTTTGTCTCCGGTCCACGGGTCAAAGGTGAGTGTCTACTGGGTGTGGGCATCTTCTTCCACCCATCCATGGCTCTCTTTACTAGGTGAAATAGATTTCCTCTGCGAATCAAGATGTCATATTGAATAAATGCTAGGCCCCTCTTCTGAAAGAGGCATATATCTCAGAACTTAGGCCAAGTACCAATAGTCACATCTTGTGTGACAAGTCAGGAAATGTTTCTGGAATAAAACTCCCTCATCATAATCAGCCTTTTCCTATTAAATAGCTATGCAGTCTTGAACAGACTAACTGCTTCTAGCTGGTCTCTTTTATTCATTCATTCATTCATTCATTCATTCACTCACTCATTTTACTACTCAATATCAGCCCTTCCACTTCTCCCAGTACCCCCTCAAATAAGTCCTTCCCGATTTCACCTTCTCCTTCTCTTTTGAGAAGGGGAA
Organism: Mus minutoides; assembly: GCA_902729485.2. Classification (NCBI taxonomy): domain Eukaryota; kingdom Metazoa; phylum Chordata; class Mammalia; order Rodentia; family Muridae; genus Mus; species Mus minutoides. The sequence goes on from LR749709.1 coordinate 1,403,868, forward strand.
CACCCCATGGATGTTACCCCACCCATAATGTTGCTGCAGGACTAAATGCATCCTCTCCCATATATCTGGTCTCTTAGCACTATAGTTGAGGATGCTTAAATATGTTTAAATGTTTGCAGTTTTAGTGCTTAAGTTTATAGTTTTTAACTGGATGCCTGGTACCTAGTAAATACATACATGTTACTGTGAGAGGAGAAACGCAATAAATATTTGTTGGATAAACGAATTAATCAACCAACCCCTTTGCTTTCTGCTTCACCACCTGTTCATAGTTTTAGTTGTGTGAAAACTCCCCAGCTCTAATACCCTTTATTGTTTGGTTGTGAGGAGATTGGTAATTATGGTATTATTTGGTTACATTATTACTATTTTCTTAGGATTATTATGAGGATGCTAAAAACTGGACCAAGAAAGGGAGTGCTTCAGAAATGACTAAAGTCCACTGACAGGTCCATCTTGTGGCCAGCACAGTGTCACAGTTGTGCCTCTCTGAGGATCTTTAACATCGCCACGATAGTCTCTAACCATAATCATTTAACTTAACTGTGTTTTTAGCAATGGACAGGAACTCTTCCAATACGTTTTTGCATTTGAAGCCTTAAGGCCTGGGATATGAAAGCATTGAGCAGATGTATGCTAGGTCCAGTGTTGAGGTTGTGTACCTTAGCGTACTTAGTTGAAATTCTGCATGTTTATTAGATGACATTTTTTTAAAGATTTATTTATTTTATGTGTAAGAATATACTGTAGCTGTCTTCAGACACACCAGAAGAGGGCATCAGATCCCATTACAGATGGTTGTGAGCCACCATGTGGGTGCTGGGAATTGAACTCAGGACCTCTGGAAGAGCAGTCAGTGCTCTTAACCGCTGAGCCATCTCTCCAGCCCCATGGCACTGGCTTTTAAACTGGTTTCCTCAACAGTATTGTTACTGAACAATTACGTCAAAGAACAATTGATAAATAATTAATCTATAATAGCTGATCATGGTGATAATGTTTCTCTCAGGCAAAAATAAAGTTAAAAAGAGAGAGAGGGGGAGAGAATATATCCTACCTATTAGATTTGCCAAATTTCAGAGTTTAGTAACATCAGGACTCATGAAGTTTAAGCTGAAAAGTGAATACCTTTTGCTTAGGGCTGTGGACAGTGTCTGTGTGCTCACCCCAATTGATGGTAAAGCCATAACCCTCAGTGAGTTTGTATCAGGGACTTTTGATAGGTATCTGGGACAGGGAAATGGGGCCTTTGTGTGATCTGTGTCCTTACAGGAACGGGCACATGAGAACTTACCACCACTCCCTTCCCCTCCACCATACAGTGCAAGGACATATGAAGGCAACCATGTACACCAGGCAGTGGTACTCAGAGGACATTGGATGTTGACTCCTTGACTTTAGTATTTTCTACCTCCAGAGCCTGAATGTTTGTTGTTTAAGCCACCTAGGCTATGGTAATAGGGATTAACAGCCTTCGCTATGACACTCAGCAATGGGACAAGTGAATAAGGAGATAGAGAGTAAATAAAGTAGGGATAGAGAGATTCTATGTCCATTGAAAAGTGAATAGATGATTAAGCCATGAAATAGTCATATGCTTGAACACATTTCAGCAGTTAATAATATAATGTCAAATATAAACAGTTTCTAAAGGACACATACACACACAGTGATACTATATGTAGGGGAAACGTATAAGCAAAAATGACTATTTTGTATTACTGTGGATTGGTATCTATGAGGTAAATATCTAAAAATAGGGGGAAAGAGGTGACCCACTTGGTGCACAATGGTGTTCACTTTTGGTTTTTTTTTTTTTTTTTTTTTTTTTTTTTTTGGTTTTTTGAGACAGGGTTTCTCTGTACAGCCCTGGCTGTCCTGGAACTCACTTTGTAGACCAGGCTGGCCTTGAACTCAGAAATCCGCCTGCCTCTGCCTCCCGAGTGCTGGGATTAAAGGCGTGCGCCACCACGCTCCGCTTGGTGTTAACTTTTAGAGTTGTAGGGGAACCATAATTTAGCATGGGATCTGGCGAGATGGTTCAGTGGGAAAAGCGCTTGTCTCATAAGCATAAATAAGGAGCAGAGTTTGCTCAGAACCCAAATAAAAACCCAGGTGGGCATAGCAGCCTGCCTGTAATTCTAGCACTTGGGAATTCAAGACAGGGCAACCCATGGCAAGCTGGCTTGCTAGTCATGCTGAATCAGTAAGCTCTGGGCTCAGCAAGCCCCACACCACAGTAAATAAAGTGAAGAGCCGTTGAAGAAGACACCTGGTATCAACTCTCTGGCCTCTACACGCTCCCATATGCATCCACGTAAGTGTAAACATGCACACACATATGCACACCACATACATATATGCTCATGCAAAAAAAAAAACCCCATATGTCTAAAAACATCGAAAACTGTTGTGACTGTGTAGTAGCTACGTGGATGTCATAGTCCACTTTCTTTTGCCACAACAGAATACGAGTAGCTGGCTAAATTCCTAAACAAATGGAGATTTATTTAGATCATGTCTAGATGCTGGGGGAGTCCAAGAGGAGATAGTTATAGCTAGTGAGAGCCTGGTGTGGTCAATTCCTGATGTAGAAGCAAAAGGAGACCCAAGTGGAAGAGAAGAGAGAGAGTCAATGTCATGTGAGAGCCATTCCATGGCTTCCAGAAAGTCATTAGCCCCTGCATCAGTGGATGACTCTGACCCAAATGCCTCCCACCAAGCTAAATCCTAAGCACCCAACGCCCAGGCAATGACAAGTGAGTCTCAGCATGTGTTTTGGAGGGTCAAACCATGTTTGAACCATAAGAATAATTTGATAAAATCTAGGGGCTGGAGAGAATGGCCCAGTGGTCAGGGTTTGAGCCCCAGCGCTTATGTGGTGGCTCACAACTGTCTGTAACTCCAGTCCCAGGGGGTTCTAGTGCCCTCTTTTGGTCTCTGTGGGGACCAGGTACACATGTAGTACACAGAAACATGTAGGCAAAACATTTATAAAATAATAAACCTTAAAAAAAAAAAGCAAAAAGTGAAAATCAGTACATAATTCTAATCAGTACCTAATTCTAATGCGCTACAGATTAGGGATAGAGAGAGAGAGTCTTTCTCTTCTCTTTTCTGTAAGGGTAATTTCTACTTAGTATTTGGATGCCTGCTAAGACTCCAAACTGCCTACAGGGCCTGCCGTTGGCTTAGGAGCCCTTCTCTGGCTCCCTGCCTCGAGCACACGGTTGTGCTGTTCCCTGTTGGCTTGCAGTATGGGCTTGCTGGATTGTAACACATCCCTTCAAGGGCAGGGTGCGACTACCGTTGCACCCCAGGAACTGATGTGCGGTGATGTGCCATAGGCATTAGTAGATAATGGATGGTCGAAGCCTAGCCCTCGGTGGAGCCAGGTTGTAGGTGTGAGATTACCAACTGGTCCTCAGTTTCTCCTTCTTAGGAGGTCAGGAGACTCCCTGTTTCATGCACTGTGGAGATTTTGAACAATGCGTGGGGGAGCTAATGGACTTTGTCCAGGGTTCACTGCTTTCCTCCGAGTCTGACAGGCAAGACGCTCTGTGCATTAGGCTCCATCACCACGATCATTTCGTATCTCCAAGAGCTGCGATGATTAACGAGATAATGGCAAACATCTGCCAGACACTAAGTGCTCAGGGGATATTGCTTGCTTCGAGAAGGCTTTGAGAGACCAGGTGGGCATCCATTCTTGACCTCTCCTCCGAAGGAAGGAACCGAGTCTGAGTTCTGGAAAGTTCTCGGAGCTTTGGTGACCTGTTAAGAGTGACTCTGAGTTTAGCAATCGAGGCCACCAGACCATTAACCCATCATGGGTTGGTTGATTTTTAGATGGAGTCTCAGAGCTCAGGCTAGTCTGCAACCCTGTATGCAGCTCTGGCTGGCCTCGAACCCATCATCCCTCTACCTTGGTCTTACAAGTGTTGGGGTTTCAGCAGTGTGCCACCATGGGATTCGCTTCAATGTAAATGTTACAGCTTGGGAGGAATGTTGGAGATTTTAGGTCCATAATAACTTCCACAATAAGATACAGGGTAGATACAGATCCAGGTGCGATCTGCCCCTGAATTGAGTAAGTAGAAGCTGGCAGAACGTCCGAGTCCACCTGGCCATAAGCCACTCCTGTTCTGCCTCACAGCAAAGTTCAAAGGCTCAAAAGAAAGTTAATCCAAGTCACGGAAGAATCTGTCTGAGCCTCATCTGGAAGCAGAGTTTATGTTGAAATTCATGAACACATGAGACTTCATGTTGCTTGTATTATCCTTGTCACATTTGGGAAATTCCCAGGTAAGAAGACCCCTGCATAGAAGCTCTTAAGAAGATGGACGAGACTCTAACACACATGGAAAAGAGAAGCCATTCTCTCTCTAGGTCCTCTCACCCCTGGTGTCTGTCAGAGCCAGTAGGAGCTGTTTTTAGTTCTGTCCCTTCTCCAGCTGTACAGAGAGGCCAGGGTGCACGTGTGCAGTGTGCACGGGTGGTTTATTTTACAACCCAGGCAGGTGTTCTTCTGCTAAGCACTAAATCCCCAGAGATGACTGGAGGTTGTTTCTCCCCCTACTTCCCCATCTCTCTCTCTCTCTCTCTCTCTCTCTCTCTCTCTCTCTCTCACACACACACACACACACACACAGAGCAGTTACTAGGGACTAACTTGGGTCATGATTTCTGGAACGTGTTCTTGCTCAGTGCACCAACAATCTCACCAGGAGGAACCTGAGCAGACACTTGGCGAGATGCAGGAGTCTGTGACTGGATAGATTTTACCTTGAAATCTCAGGTTACACCAAGAAGCAAAAACACAGCTTTAGGGCTGACGGAATAGCTTAGCAGGTAAAGGCACCTGCCACCAAGACTGACAACCCCAATTCAACCCCTCAGACCACATGGTAGAAAGAGAGAGCCAATCCTAGTAAGTTGGCCTCTACCTCCACCCACGGATTTCTCCCCTCTGGCCCCCCCCTTCCGCCCCACACATATAATAGTAATGTTAATTTTTTAAAAGGATCATGTTTTTCCATAAGGAAGCATGTTCATTTCATATTTGAAAAGAATGAACATTGTCAGAAAGGGCTCAGCTGTGGATAAAACCTGGGATTAAGTTTAGGTAGAAAGTCTTAGAAATTAAAAAATTTTAAAAAAGAGCTGGGCGTGGTAGTGCACGCCTTTAATCCCAGTACTCAGGAGGCAGAGGCAGGTGGATTTCTGAGTTTGAGGCCAGCCTGGTCTACAAAGTGAGTTCCAGGACAGCCAGGGCTATACAGAGAAACCCTGTCTCAAAAACAAAAACAAAAACAAACAAATAAATAAATAAACAAATAAACACAACTAACTAAATAAATAAATAATTGTATTCAAAGGTAAATTTAACCACCTAAAACAGGGAACTTTGACCTGCTGTGGAGGGAGGGTAAAGAGTTTGGTTAGGGTTTTAATTTGCTAATAGACCAGTCAGGAATACTTTTCAGTCTTTAATTAATTAATTAATTAATTTTTCAGTATTTGTGTGGTGTATGTGTTCGTGTGTGTGTTAGGTCACATGCCAGGGGTTGGCATTCCTGAGTTGTTCTTTAGGAACACTGTCCCCCTTGGTTTTTCAGAGTCTTTCACTGGTCTGGAACTCAGCTATTAGGTTATGTGGCCTGGCCATTCAGGAAGCTCCAAGGAACCAGCAGTCTTCCTTCTTCCCCAGGACTCAGATTACAAACCTACCACTGTGTGGTCTGGCTGACTGTTGCTCTTTGGTTGTTGTTGCTACTGTTGTTGTTGTTGTTGTGGCTGCTGCTGCTGCTGCTGTTTTCTTTCACAGGTTCTGGGGATTGAACCTGTGTCCTTGGGCTTGCAAGACAAGCACGTTACCAACTGAGCCATTTCTCCAGCCCTCTTCTAGGTCTTTTTTTTTTTTAAAGGAGGAACATATTTCATAGTTTTTTCCATTTAGTAGTCATTATTTTAATGGCATCGGTGCACAGAGAAATTTTCGTGAAACACAGCTGGATCTTTTCAAATGTTTCCATTCTAAATGTTCACAAGATGTCTGAGATGAAAGCCAAGATCCTCTGTTTCATTATAACACAAGGTGTGGATGTCAAAAATCTTTTGATTCTAAATTTTTTATTGTTTTCTTTTATGAGCTCATTACTGCTGGGTTTTTTTTTTCCCCCATGAATTTGAAATATGTACAGTGCTTTGGAAGGAAGATTATTTGCTTTAACTTTATAGACTGAGATAAAAATAGATAAATGCTGTTTCTAGTTTTGGGATGCCATACAAACTTATAAAGTAAATATTCCCAATTGACATGGGAAGTAAATTATGGAGAAGAAAACAGATATTCATAGCAAAATGCAATCAGAAAGTTGGTTTTGAAATGGCACAGCAGTTTGATAAATTGACTATTATTATGGTTGTAGAGAGAAGTTTGTTTCACAAGCAGATGTTAGTGTTCCTCATGCTTATGTGTACACACAGAACAGAGGCACTCCAGAGATGGCGTGAACTTTATCCTTGAGGGATCCTCTGGAGGCCCGTCCAAGTTCAGTCACTTCCTCCATTTTGCACAGTCTTAGGGTTTGGAGGTAGGGCATAGCCAGCTTTTAATTTGCAAGGCTTTTGGATTAATTTAGAGAAGGCGGCTGGAGTCACTGAATATACTCAGTGTAAAGTTGTTGGCTGTTTTTCTAGCTAATAAGAATTTGAAATTCATCTGCAAAATCAACACCTAACACTAGAGACCTGGACCAGTGAGTTCAGGAGTTTGCCACCACGCCCGATGACGTAACTGAAATCCAGGACCCTCATGGTAGACGGAGAGAATCAACTTCTATAAGCCGTCCTCTGTATGTGAGCCATGGCAAATGTACCCATGTACAAAATAAAAACAGTAAACTGAGATAAAGCCGGAGACCTCGATTTAAACACTGACATGGAGACACTGAAGTATAGATTGAATAGCCCTCATCTGGAAATCCCAAGCCTTCTAATACGAATGTGATGCCATAAGTAGAGAATTCCAGGCCTGTGTCTGTGATGCTCAAGGTAAGATGTCGGTGTGGAAAGATGTTGAGTGACATCACCCTCATGCTGTATGACATCACCCTCATGCTGTGTGACATCACCCTCATTCTGTGTGACATCACCCTCATTCTATGTGATGTTACCCTCATACGGTGTGACATTAGCATGCTGCATATATAAGTGTAGTTGAACCAATCTAAGCTTATCCCCAACTAGCTTACAATTGTTGGGGCTAACCCCTAGTCTACTCTTCTAACTGCTGGCCTGGCCGCCTCCCCAGCGGTGTACCCCAGTTACTCGCTGTTTCTCCTGGCCATGTGCCCTGTCCATCTCCCCTCACGGCGCCTTCTCCTCTCTCCCCTGTTCTCCCCCTTCTCCTCTTCTCACCCCATTCAACCAGGTAACTCAGAAGCCGACCTACCTCTAACCCCTCCAGTAATTGGCTGCAGCCATTTTTATTTAACCTTTAGTCTTAAATTGAGGAGCAAGGATTGCACAACAAAAGCTGGTAATCTTGAGAATTCAATTGTAGGCCTAGACCTTTGGGTACAGAGCTTAGCATTACTGTACATAGTAACAGACCAGACCTCAGCATATAAGATACAGATGAGATGAAGTGAATTTTGTATTCATGCTTGAGTCCACACACCCATTCCCCAATCTAAAACGCCTCTGATGAAGGGTACTCTGCCTGTAGAATGTTCTGCTGATAATCACCAAAACTTATGTGCTCTCCAAATAAGTGCTCACCAGATTTTTTCCCCCTTTCCTCTAACCTCTCGGCTCTTCTGTCTCTGCTTTCGAAGCATCGTTGTCTTTGAAGCTGACTCTGTTTTGCCACCTGGAGGCCCTATTCTGACTCTTGAGAGACTTCAAATGTGAGTGCGGGTGTGTTCTGGAAAAGAAGTCAGGGTCGTGGAGAAGTGGTGGTTACTAGAGTTAAAGAAAAACACAGAGCACAGTCTTGGTGGTAACTATAGCAACTCATAAAAAAGGAGACAAAGCACTGAGAGACACCCATCCAGGGTTTGGATTTAACGGCTTGTTATGTCCTATTTTGCATATGTCTGTCTGTAACACGTATGTGAACGCTGGGCCTTTGAATCATTTGTTTTCCCTGCAATTTAAAATCGATCATACTTGGAGCAGGAGTGATGGCTTGGTGGTTAAGAGTGTTTGATGTGCAACATGAGGGCTGGAGTACAGATTCTATCACTCAAATAAAATCTGGGTGTGGTCCTGTGTATACCTGTTATCCTGCATTGAAGGGGGCAAAGACCGGACAGACAGACGGAAGGTAGCCGGGGCTCGCTGGCTGCCAAAAAGCACAAGCTCATTGAGAGCCTCGGCTTCAAAGGAACAAGGTGGAGCGTGATAGAGGAGGTAGCCCACATCTTCCTCCGATCTCTGCAGGTACACACAGATGCGTGTGGATGCGAGCATCTGCTGAGCATTGATCCACAGCTCAGTGCGTTGTATGTGTCATCTCATTCATGCCCAAAGCCACCCATTAACGGCAGGTGCTATCACCATAATGGCTCGAGGATCTGACTTGCTAAGGTCGTTTCAGCCATCACCATACAAAGTGAGTGTGGAACTGAGACGTGACTTGCGTAGTATGAAAGTTTGTTTCATAAACCTTTAAAATCAACCTTGCTCTCTAATTCCAAAATACTTCATCACTGCAAAGAGAAACCCAGTACTCGTTAGCAGTCTCCCCATCTTGCCCCCAACCCCCGCTCAACCCGTGCCCTGGTGTTGTGTGACAAGACTTTTCCTGGGGAGGGACAATGCCCACATCTGTTTGCCCTAGATGGGGAACCCATAGCCAAGCAAGGCATGGATACCACCAAAGTCCAAATTGATGAACTAATATTCAGTAACTAATATTGAGTAACTTTTATTGGGGTTACTTACTGGAATGTGGATGAGGGGTTCCTTGCAGGAACAGAAATGACTCAAAGACATCTCTATCACCAAAGCTCCATTCCCCAACACGATGACAGCTCACAAAATCTGGGAACCTGGAACACACTACAGCCTGCAAGCAGCTCAACAGGTTAGAGGCTGTTCTTTCCAGGTACCTCAGCTGATCTGTCTCAGGCAACTCATCTGCTCTCTGCTTCTTCAAACCCAGGCAGCAGGTCTGGTCTCAGAGTCTTCTTTGCACCTTTTCTGGTCTGAGAGTAACTGACTGCAATCTTGATCATTTACATTGGGAGAGAGGGGACTAGTGATCTTATTGGTTTCAGGGACTTCCTGAAGCTATTTTGAGTTGTTTATTTTCTGGCTTAAGAAGCTTCAATCTGGTAAAAAACAGCTAGAGACCTGGGTTACCCCTGATCCTCTTTCTCTTTAAACATACCTACTTTGGACATTTCATATAAATGCAACCACACTATATATAGTCTTTTGTGACGAGTTTATGTCAATATTGCCTAAGTCTACCCATGTTGTGCATAATATTGCTTCGAATGCATCTTGCTTAGATTGATGTGCAGGACATTAAGTTGCTAATATGTGCCTTTTGAAAGCTGTTATACAGTAAGTGACATTTATGATTCATGGGCAGGAGGATTTTGTATAGTCATCTGATTTCCATTCATACACAGGCATTTCCAGTCTTGGGGTTTGTTTTAGTCTGTGTTCTATTTGTTCGAAGAGACACTATGAGCATGGCAACTCTTAAAAAAGAAAGCATTTAGGGCTGGAGAAATGGCTCAGGGGTTAAGAGCACTGACTGTTCTTCCGAAGGTCCTGAGTTCAAATTCCAGCAGCCATATGGTGGCTCACAACCATCCATAATGAGATCTGACGCCCTCTTCTGGTACATCTGAAGACAACTACAGTGTACTTAGAGATAATGAGTAAATCTTTAAAAAAGAAAAGGAAGAAAAGAACAGAAAGCATTCAAATTGGGCTTTGCTCACATTTCAGAGGTTAAGTCCGTCATCAACAAGGCAAGGACTATGGCAGCATGCAGGGATACATGGCTGGAGAAGAGAATGAAGGTTCTACGTTTGGATTTCCAGGCATCAGAAAGAGGAAGTGAGATGCTGGACCTGGCTCCAGCTTTTGAAACCTCAAAGCCCACCCCCAGTGACATTCTTCCTCCAAGAAGGCCACACCTCCTAATCCTTCTCAAATAGTTGAACTCTCTGATGACCTCACATTCACATACAGGAGTGTGGCAGTGGACAGCATTCTTATTCAAACCATCGCAGAGTTTTTCTGTACTTGCTATTACTCCTAGCAAATCTTTTTTTAAAAAATTGTTTTAAAGGTATTATTTTTACGTCCGTGTTTCTGCTTGTCTGTATTTGCACCACATGTGTGCAGGTACCTGAGATGTCCAGAAGAGGGCGTCAGATCCTCTGGAACTTGAGTTCCATGCAGTACCCATTTGGATACTGGGAACAGAACCCAGGTCCTCTGGAAGAGCAGCCAGTGAGTGCTTTTAACCACAAAGCCAGCATTTTAGTCCCATGTTTTTGTTTTTGTTTTGTTTTTTTCCCTAGAACAAACTTTATTGACTAGAAGAGATAGCACTCAAGTTGCCATTTTACTAAATCAATGTCTCACCTCACCTCGCCTCACCTCTCCTCTCCTCCTCTCCTCCCCCCTCCTCTCATCTCCTACCCCATCTTTCCACTCCATGTGGACCATCTCCTCCAAACCTGTCCTGTCTAGTTCTGGAAAGCCTATTCCTCCACTTGTATTCTTACCTTCTGTACAGTGCCTGACATTTGTTTTCTAGCCCAGAAGGCCATTCTGTCTCTGTAGCCTGCAGTCCTCATCCTCTTGTGAACATGCCTGGAAGCATTACCCTTTTCTTGGCACTTCACTCTCTGGTCCCAGTTTGCACTTCCTGGTTTTTATCCTCCTTGAGGGCAGGATTGAGGTCTGACTCACTGTCTCTATTCCCTGTGAAGATTCCCTTGCCTTTCACTATAGGTACCAATGAATATTCATATGTGTGAACTGAATACATTCCCTGGCTAGTTGCCAAGTGGTTCTGATTCACTTGAAACCCTGCTGAATTTCCTTGTACAATTAGTCTTACAATGGTCCTATTTTTAACCAGGTCTTGTGGTGAGGAAGGAGCTGGTGAGTGAGGTCATGCTTTCTTATGCTCTTTACCCTCCCTGGCCTCCTCCTCCTTTGGGTTGGAGGCATGCAGCCTGTCTGCCATCTTTTCCTGAATACACAGAACACTTCCAGTCCTAGCTTCTTGAGCCCTTGAGTTAACAAAAGGCACTGCAGGAAATCGAAAAGTTCCACTGAACGCGTAGCAAACAGCCCACAGAGTGGGAGAGAAGTCTTTGCCATTTATATATACCTCTGACATGGGGCTGAAATGGGCAGGTTGCAAAGAGCCGCAGAAATCAAACACCAAAGGCAGAACTTGGCAGAAAAGCTGGGCAGGAGTGTCTAGGCTTGTCTGTGGGGTATGGTCAGGCATGACAGGAGCAACCTTCTTCCGTTCCGCAGCCTGCCTTCTTTTCATGTTTCAGGAAGGCTGATAAGGTGGTCCATCCGATCATCCCTTGGGACCACCTTGGGTTTTTTGGATGGACTCTGTCAACCAGGGCTATTGGATTAGCCTATTGTTCACAGCACCACTGTCCTGTAGTAGTGACTGTGTCCTTTGCTGAAACAAGACACCTGACCAGATCAACTTAAGGAAGGAAGGGTCTGTTTTGACCAGCTGGAGGAAGGAGGGCAGCCAGAATGTGAGGTGGCAGGTCACATCGCATGAGCAGTCAGGAAGCCGATAAAAGCTAACACTCAGGTGGCTTCCTTTAGCTCATGGGATGGATGGTCCAAACCTACATTTAAGGTGACTGGTCTCAGCTCAGTTCATCTAATGAAACTTCCTTATAGACACGCTCAGAGGTGGGTCCCTTAGGTGATTCTAGGTCCTATCAAGTTAGTAATTTCTATACCCCACTTATAGAATGTGGAAGTGACTCTCAATCCTGATAGATCACTTACTAGAATACACATATGATATATCTCATAAATCTCATCTAAGCTGTAAGTAAACCTAGAAGTCAACATCAATAATAATCTCTCCTCTCCAGCCAAATTCAGTTGCCTGGCAACTGACTGGATGGAATGGGCTAATGTCAGAGCACATGTTTTCTGAGATGCATTTCCTATCCATTCGTTCCTTACTGTTCTCCTCGTGGCTCTCCCAGGACTTGTATAACTCACCTTTCCTTTAAGGTTTCTAAAAATTTGATCTTGGTCTGAGAGCAACCAGGTTACCTGTTCTCCCCCACCTCCATGACACGTGACTGACAGCTAGACAGCTAAGGACCGCCAGCATCCTGGAACAATGAGTTCTGGCTGCATTCAGATCGCCTGGGAGCTACTATACTTAACTGCAGCCCGTGTTTGCTGCCTACAGAATTCCACGAGGGTGTGGGATACATATTCTCCAGTAGGCATATTTGGGGGTTCGGGGGATATATGTTTTTCACATGAGAGGGAAGGTGGCATTTTAAGGGAAATTACTGTATTTGGATGTGGGATGTTAATATTTTACTTTTAGTGAAGTTCCAGACAGTAACAGAGAATTTCTTTGTGCAGTGTGGTTGGTTCATTGCATGTTGCCAGTAAACTAAAAGAGAGGGAGAAAAAAAAAAAGGACTTTTCACGTGTATTTCTCAAAAGACTTGGTGTTAATGTGCCACACGTCCCTATCAGATCCACTCGATGTGAAAGCCCCTGCTTTCCAAAGAAGTATTCTGTCCGTTCCTGGCCCAGGCCAAGAGACCTGGCTCAGAGGGAGGCCTTTGAGTGTATGAACTTAAGGCAAGTTCAGACTAGAGTGTGCCCAAGCCTGTATCCTCGATGCACATACATAAACGTGAGTCTGGGATTAAACAATGAAGGCTTCCTGGTTGTTATTTCACCTGTTTGTGCACTTTCTCCATGTAACTCTTACAAGTCAGAATTTGGTATTCCCCCTACCCCACCCCACCCTCTTTTTTTTTTTTTTTTTTTTTTTTTTAGAAATGCTAGGGTTTTAGTTACAAAGCTCTTGGTATATTACCTAGGTTGGCCTCAAACTCAGGCAGTCTGCAGCTTCAGCCTCCCCAGTAGCTGGGAATACAGGCATGTGCCGGCACACCTGGTTTAATATTTAACTCCTTATTCTCTAGGATGCTATGTAAACTCTCTTTAGCAGCCTCATCTTCTTTGGCAGAAAACTTAGTCCCAGGCACTTCCGTTTTCTTTAGACAACTCTAGGGTGTCCTCTTCCATTCTCCAGAGTGGCTTGGGGGATGCTGGGAAGTTCTGGAGTGATGGTGGGCGATGACATCCATCGAGCAAAGTCCAGATTTTCTCCTTTGGTCCTTTTCAACCATCTACTCACACTGAAACTCCCCATGGTGCCCCCCCACCCCAGTCCATACTTCCCACCATCCAGAACTCACTTGAACTATTTTCTCAAGGTTCTGTTGGTTCATAATTCATTCACGATATATTTTAAAGACCAATGCTCACTAGTCAGTGGATGTGTCTAAGAAAAAAGACAAGCTGCCCATTTTCCTCTGCCCTCAGTCTGTAGAGACTTCTATGACCTAAAAGGTGTGGAGATTTTGTTCCCCTGGCGGACAAGCAGTTGACATTGCTATAGAGGGAACCGGCTGAGTGCTCTCTAACTCGACTCCATTTGGAGCTGTGTACATGGCTGTGTCCAATACAACAGAGTAGAAACTCAGTCCTTTAGATACTCTGTCTCCAATCAGAAGCTAGCTTGCCGCCCTAGGCTGGTTATCTGTTTGGTTTTGTTTTAGAGACAGGGTCTTTATAGAGCTCAGACAGGCCTGGGATTCAGGATCCGGCTTCAGCCTCCAGACTGGTGGGATAACAAATGTGTGCCCCCCTCCCATCCCAGACTTGTTCTACCTGAACTTCTGACCCAGCTTCTATAAATTAAGTTTCCCACACTTGCCTCCTCAGGTTCAGTTAATTTGGTGCAACTCAGGGAAACACCAGCTATTAACGGATTCTCTTTAGCAGTGGCTCTCAACCGTCCTAAGGCTGCGACCCTTTCATATAGTTCCTTATGTTGTGGTGACCTCCCCCCAACCATAACATTATTTCTGTTGCTACTTCATAACTGTAATCTTGCTACTGTTATGAATCACAGTGTAAAAAAATCTGATGTACGGGATATCTGCTATACAACCCTTGTAGGGTCTCGACCCACAGGTTGAGAACCACTGCTTTATAGGATACGAATAAGAGGCCGGAGTGAATTTTGGGGGAAGCACAAGAAGCTCTTTGCCTTTTCTAAGCCTAACACTCCCCAGGAACCTCCATACATTCCTCCATCCAAAAGCTATGCCCTGCCCTTGGGGGTTTTTATGGATCCCTCTTTACATGGTGATGATTACTAATAGACTGGCCAGGGAGACCCAACAAAGCTTGTCTATGTTACTGTTCTTCACGGCCTCTCTGAGCAGCGGTCCTTCCTCCAGAGATGGGGCAGGCCCCATCTGGAGTGAGGGAGGCTTTTTTGTTTGCTTGTTCTGACCTGCTACTGGACAAGAATAGGCAGGTCACAGAGCTCATTTAAGGCCAGGTCGTCCATGAAAGAATGTGGAGCGGGGGCAGGTTAAGAGTTTCTGTGACCTCCCTTGGAGAAGAGAAATCCATTTCTACAGTTGCCCTTTGGAAAGAGCTTATATACTAGTACCTGTGGACAAAGGCCAAGACATCCATCTCACAATGAAAGTCCTGACTGAGAAAGGCTGAGCTTTCTGCGCTGCTAATGGATTGACAGTCCAGCGGTCGTTGGTCCGCTGCTCACCTTGAGTAGCGAGGTTGCAGAGGAAGGCTCTCACTTTAATAGAGCTTTGAGCTTTCTTATTTTTTTTGTCTGTTCCAGAATGTTGTGTGATAACAGGAGGACGGTGTGGCTGAAAGGCTGCAAAGCCCTTTCCATCCATGCTTCTTGGCGATCTTCTGGGGATGTCACCGATTAATGAATGAAGGGCCCACAGGTCCCAAAGATGCACCTGGTTCCTTTGATACGACTCTGATTGAGCCTTAAAACGTTATATCACTCTTGATTTTGTCCACGCCTTTATGGCTTATCTCCTACGAGTGTACTTTACCAGGAAGGGGAAAGAGAACACAGCCTTCTCCTGTTATTTTGCATGCCCTTAGGCAATCTCCCCCAAACTGAACTGGCTTCTTTCCTTGCATTAAGAAATAAAATGCAGAAGGGCTGAGATGTCACTTCGGACATTAATTCAACAAAAGGACTGACTCCAGCTTTGGGACACTCATGATGAGGTATAGAGTGATGGTCAGCTCTGTGATGGGGAACACCAAGTCACTGAGCCCCTAAGGTCCAACTCTCCCAAGGGGTCCTGAACCCTAGGAGCAAGTCTGGGTTGGATTGGAGGTGGATTCTTCTATCATACCCAGGCCTGGGACACATGCCGCCCAGCCTCATTGCCGGCCTGAAGGCACAGACACCCACTTAGGCGCCTGAGTTCCTGTCCACATGATTTGTTACCAATCAAGTTGGGGACAACTTGTTAAGTGGCAACAGATAACTAACAATTGCTAAGATGCCACATATTTGGTGACTACTGAAATACATTGAAGGTCCTTCACAATAGAAGTAGAAAGAAGAGGATTCGTGGGCTGGGTTGGCCAGCGGGCGGGCGGAGGTACTGTGAGCAGTCCTCTGGAACGTACTGCATCTGGTACTACAGACCTTTGGACTTTTATTTTCTCAACGTGGAAGTTGGGAGCGTCTGGATTGGAAAGTCAGTTTAACCCTTGTAGCAGCCATGATCTCACCCTGCCCCACTGCCTTTCCCTCCAGGTTGGAGAGGCCCTTTGCCCGTGTACCATTTCTGTCTAGGTAGCTGGGTTTTAGGAAGCCATACTATACATACAAGGACCAGGGGCTGGGTAACAATGCCTCTCTTGTCCCGGGCTATCCCAAGAAGTTAGGAAGAACCGCAGTGGGGTTGGGAGCAACCCTTGGAAAATCTGGGCTACTTGTTGTTTCAACTCTGGTTTTGAAATAGGAGAGAGATCCACCGGGTGGAAAGCAGGGCAGCCATGAGTTCTCTCCAATTCAATTTAAAAATCCAATCAGAGGAAGAAAGCGAGAGACTAAGATTTCTGAAGTTGTACGAAAAGCCCCGGAGAGGGCCCCTCAGTCAACAGGAACTGAACCACCCGGGGGCGTCCGCAGGGGGCGACCCCTGCGACGTCCCAACTTCCCGCGTGAGCAGGTCCGGGTGGGCGGGGCCGGGGCGTGCCCACCCGAGGGGCGGGGCCGGAGGAGACCCCTGCATCCCCGCCCCCTCCCCCGCGCTCCCCGCCCACTTCCCTTTCTCGCCGATTGCCCGGCGGGCGCGACCTCTCGGGCTGTGACGTTCGCGCGCGCCGGGAAAGGAGGAGCCCGCAGGCTGGCCGCCGTCTCGGGGACGATGCCCGCACCCCGTCGCGCCCCGAGCCCGCCCCCGGCTGTCAGCAGGCCCACGGGCCGGCGCGTGTGAGCGGGAGCGGCGGGCGAGGAGCCGCCGCCGGGCCCGCGATGTCACCATTGTTCAGCTGGGTGGCCAAGGTAGGCGGCGGCGGGCTAGAAGCTACCGGGGTGGGGGTGGGGGGGAGCCCTCCAACTGCCGGATTGCGGCGCGGGGGGGAGGCGGACGCCAGGCCGTTCGAGCGAGCGCCGAGCCACTTTTCATTCATTCCTCCTTTCAGCCCCGCGAGCCAGCCTCCCAGAAGGCGTCGCGCCCGTTCCCCGGCTGGGGAGACTGAGGCACAGCCCGAGCACCAGGTGTATGTAGTCCCAGAATGTGGGACCGACCTTGCTGTCCTGGATCTTCTTTGCTTGGGGCGGCTGGAATGGGTCGCCGGGGATGTTGCCTGCCTTTTAGGTTTTTTAACCTGCTGCTTTCAGAGGACAAGCTCGGAGATCTCGGTGTATGAAAATGTAACTTTCTGTCTGCACAAAGTTTTATGACTGCAACACTCGCGCTTTCAGAGCCGAGCCTTAAGACATCCAGGCCGGCGCACGGCGGCTTAACCTGAAAAAGTTGGCAGAGTTGCCAGGATTCCCTCCAGCCTTGCCTGGGTTCTGTGCGTTTTGACTTTTTGACTGATGCATTGCTCCAGCCATGAAAGACACCCAGTTCCTCTTGTGGGGTCTCTCTCTCTCTCTCTCTCTCTCTCTCTCTGTGTGTGTGTGTGTGTGTGTGTGTGTGTGTAGCTGAATAATAACTTAAACCCGTTAGCTTGTCTCTAACTCTTTATAGGTAGTAATTAAGTAGGGTTATAGCTCCAGTTATGTGAGGCGTTCAGTGTGTGTATGTGTGTGTGTGGTGTTTTCCAAATTACATTTCTCTGAATGTAATGGGGGCAGATGTGGCTTTGCCTGTCATTAGGGTAATACAGTGGAGACAGACACTAGATAAGGGTTAGTTATGAGATGACAGCAAGAAGCATCATTCCAACCCCGAGTCCTCACCAGGATCACTCCCAGAAGCTGTGGTGCTACATTGAGAGGGTCTGTAGAAAAAATTGGACCTTGTACATAAAAGCATAACTTTCTACTGGGAAAAAATGATAATGTCTACACTTTTGTTTTTAAAGAATCTTTTAACTTAAAAAATTTTATCATACACACACACACACACACACACACACACACACACACACACACACATATATCCCATTACAGATGGTTGTAAGCCACCATGTGGTTGCTGGGAATTGAACTCAGGACCTTTGGAAGAGCAGACAACACTTAACCGCTAAACCATCCCTTAACATTTTCTATGTAATACTAAACTTAAAAAAATATATATATTACTGTAGTTTACGAAGCCATTCAGAGTATGTACTCAGAGTATGATGCAGACCTGAGTTGTTTTATTGTTATTGTTGGTTTTTAATATTGTACTGTAAAAGGAAAAATTGGGCTTCACAGACATGTTTCATTCCAATACCAGCAAGGCATAAATTGTAAAGATCTGCTGCTTCCTTAAAATTTTTTTTTTTTTTTTCGTACAGTTTCTGTGTTTTTAGTTTCCTTTACTTCTCTGGTACATGTTTACTAAGTCGTTCACTGCAGGAGTGAGATAGATCTTTGTTTACTTTGTTGCAGACCAAAGCCTTATTTCAAATAGCACTGAGGACCTCTGTGAACTCAGCCTCCTTCAAGAGGTGGTACTTTGGAAGAGTTCAGACAGCCACACTGTGTGCTCGTAGCTTGATTTTGATTCTGAGTTCTGCTCTTCCAGAACTGGTGTTAAAACTTGATGCCTCCAATAGCAAAAACAATAGAACAAAAACCCACTCAGTATTTTTAGAGCAAATTTCTCCTTACCTGTCACTTTTTGAAAAGAAAGGGTTTTTACTGTGTACCTCTGGCTGTCCTGGAACTGGCTAGGTGGACCAAGGTGGCCTCAGACTCACAGAGATCCATCCACCAGTACTTAGCCTGATCACACATGTCCTGAAATTAAGGTTGGATGCTTCCGTGCCCAGATATATATTTCACCTCCTGCAGCTGGTGCAGTTATTATAAATTACAACTTGCGTTAATTTTTTTCAACCAATGTGATTTTGCAAATGGAGAATGTGACTTTTATTTTTGAGAGCTTGTTTCATAAACTGGGGTGTGGTGGTATATACCTGTAATTCCAGCATTGAGGTCGAAGGAGGAAGATCAGGAGTTCAAAGTTATCCTTAGCTAGGTAGCAACGTATGTCAGTCTAGGCTTCAAGAAACTCAGTCTCAAAAATAAAATAAAATAAAATAAAATAAAAAACAAACAAACAAACAAAAAACCAAAGGGAAAAAAGCTACTTGGGACATTCACTCTATGGGGACTTGTGCAGACCTGTGCTTGGTTTATGGTGAAGACTTTCTGTTTTATAGTACAGAATGGTCTAAACTCAGAGGCAAAGGCATAGCTAACACACACGATGGAAATAATCCTAACGTGCTTTTTTGTTCAGTATTAAAATGCCTAAGATCACTCTGATGCACACAGGCACGGGCCTCTCACAACACCTGCGTGTCATTCATCTGATTTCTTTCCCTTTTGACCTTTGGAACTAAGGCTCTGCACCTGGCAGAGAAGAAAAAAGGGCTGGGGGGGGGGGTGTTGATGTAGACGGACACCTGAGCTGCCATTTTCCTTGTGTGAAGAGCAATTTAATAAGGAAGGACTACAACCTAAAAGGAAAAAGGTTTAAAAGGTTTTGTTTTTGGTTTTGTTTTTAAATGAGCACACCATTGCTGTGCTTTTAGTTAGACATGAATTAGAGCGTGGGTACCAGTGTGCACTGACTAAAAGGTGGGGCAGGGCTTTGAGTACAGTTTCTTCATGAATCTTCCTGGGGACACTTGTCTCCCGTTCCCCCATACAAAATGTACAAAGGAACTTCTCAAGCTTCGTCATTTTTAGACGAAACCTGCAGACGTTCCCCCAGCCAAACAGCTTTGAGCTTGTCTGATGATTGTCTCTTTGCCTCTGTGTATCTCTTAGTGAAAGCTGACCTCAGAACGCTTGCCTGCCCATTAGGATTGTGACCTGGGCTATTGCTAGTGTCACGGGATGTTGAGTGTATGCGTATATATCAGTTGACAAAAACAAAAATGGCAAGTGGCATATAAAAATGTAGGCAGATTTGCTGTGTCTTAAATTCCAGCTCTCTTCATATGGGTTTGGGTCGAGTATTATTTTCCAGGTCCTATGATTTATTCAGAGAGTATATGTGTTGGGTACTCTCTGTGTCCCAGGTGGTACTCATGCACTAGAAGTTCATTTTACACAACAGGTTTGTCTTTAAAAATCTGTGCACATTGAAGATTTTCATTTTTGATTTTCTTTGAGACAGAGTGACACCGTAAAGTCCTGACTGGCCTCAAACTTGTGATCTCCCTGCCTCTGCCTTCTGAAGTGTGTGTGTTGGGAGGGGGACGAGAGAAGGTTGCACACATGTGTGTGTGTGTGTGTGTGTGTGTGTGTGTGTGTGTGTGTGACAGGGCAGTCTTCCTATAAACCCATGGAAATCCTCCTGCCTCTTCCTCCTATGTGTTGGGATTAAAGACATACACCACCATGTGTAGCTCACACCTAGTTTTATAAGGCAAATATCTTAAAAATTGTTTATGAAAGGAATAATTTTTTTAAATAAGTAATTGAATGCAAATTAACAAAACCAAGCTTTTTACATTTTTTTCCTTTGTCGATAGGCTCTTAACATATACTTAAAAGTGCATCTGCTGTATGCGAGGCTGTTGTGAGGAGCTGGGGGGTTCAACCGCAGAGAGGTAGGCTAGTTCCCTGTTTTTGTGGTCTTTCCAATCCAGAGAGACAGACGCAAATGATAGGCAAGGTAGTTTTAGCTGGTGGTCAGTGCTAGGAAGAGAAGTAGAGAAAGAAATGTGAGGACTGGGTGGGGCGAGTCATGCACTTACGCTTGCTCTGGGGTCCAGCAGGAGGGAGCTGGTGCAGAGAGGTCACTCCAGGTCGTGGAGGGGATTGTAGGCCCCGTGAATGAGCGGTCTAAAGACTAGGCTGGGTGTGGACTTGCCGTTAATTACAGTAGGGAGCCATAGATGGTGGAAAGGAGCGATGCTGTCCACTGCTGTGTGCTGTGTGCTGTGGATGGGGTTTCTTGGGCTGTGCTCCGGGTTGCAGTGTCTCTGTTAGGAGGTGATGGTGTTAGCCTAGACTTGGGTAGTGAGGAAGGAAGGCCACATGGTTGTTTTTCAGGGTTTGAAATGATCTGTCTTGCTGCCTGTGCTCAGGCTGCTTTTCCTGGAGCGGTTTGTTGTTCGAGAGTACAAGTGTGTCTTGTTCTTGGATCAGCTGCTCCTAACCACAGCCTTCAGGCAAGTCCTGTCCTGGCTCCCAGCTCGTATTTATTCACCACGGAGGTGTTCTGTGGGCTGGAGTGACCCACCTTGGTGCCAGCGGTCAGCTGGACTTGCTCTTCAGGTTTCTAGAGCACAGCATGGCCACTTTCAGAGTCCCTTTCCTGGGAGGGGTCCACCTGTCTGCTACCAGTGTTTATATAGGCAACACTGTAGACTTGCTTGAAGTCAGTCCTGTGTTGGTTTGTCCATGAGATGTAGCTTTAAAGCACAGGCGCCTTCTTTATATTTATTAATGCTACATTTAATTAGTGGTTGCTTAAGTTTAATAAAGAGTGAAGAATCCCTTGAACTTGGGAAATGTGCTGCCTCTGCTAAGCACAGCTGGAGTAAGCCACACTTAAGTACAGCTGTGGGGGAGACTTTATCTCTGCCTGTAGTAAAGCAGATTGTCTTGGGCTAATAACTCAATCATAGGCTGTTCTTATGAAGAGAGAATGAAGGAATGTAGGAGTGGAAGACAGTCTACAGCAGAACATAGCCCAGAGCAGGCCTCATCATGACAACAAGGTTAATCATAGTCTGTTCCTTGTATGAGTTCACTAACTCATCTTAGACTGCGTGTCTGAACCCTAGTAGTCCCCTTCTGTCAAAACCCTTCCATCCTCTGCCCTTTTCCTGGGGCATCTCTGATTTATCATTTATTGGCTGAGTAGAGAATAACAGGAAGGGCCGGGCAGGGCTGGGTTTGTCAGACAGACTTGCCTGGGGAAAGCCTGGAGTATATATGGTATGGGGACTGCAGTCTCTTGTAAGTGGGGAACACTGGACATCAGCTCAGGTGAGGCTGGACAGGTGACACGTGAAATGTGCCCTCCTTCAGAAAAGCTTTTATCCCAAGACAGTGGGGATCCTGTAGAGACCATAGCTTATCTTCCCTCAGATTGTAAGCTGTTGGTCCACTGTGTGAGGCGCCTTGTGATGTAGTAATTAAAGTATTGTAGCTCTTTTGCTAGTCTGAAATCACTGTGAAAACCAGCATGGGGGGCTTATGGGCGTCCCAGGTAATGTTGGTAAGGTTTTGTTGGTCTAGATCCGGATACTTCTAATGAGTGCCTGGGTGATGAGGCTGGGCGGGGACTGCGCTGTGAGTAATAAGGCTCTCAAATTTTCTTTAAAACATATGCCATGATTTCACTTGGGTTTTTGGATACGTTTTTTCTTTCTGTATTTTGTTTATTATTATTTTTTTGTTTGTTTCATCTGCAAGAGAAACCTAAAAAACAAAAATCAGTGATCTTGAAATTGACTGTCTAGGGACCCAAAGTGGAAGAGGTACATTTGTACCTCATACTCCAGCACCTTGCTTACAAATTTGAATTTTTCACTATTCAGTTTATCAAGTTCAAAGTCTTTGGTCTAAACTCCTCTTTGTATTTACATCTTTGCTCAACATAACATTAGAATATTATGACAGTCTAGGAATTGGAGTAGTGTTTGATGAAAATGATACTTTGCCTCTTCTCCTTTCTTACAAAAATACATTTCAAGTGGTATGAGAGCCAGATGTGACACTCCTGGCTTTTAACCCCAACACTTGGGATGAAGAGGTAGGCAGATCTTGGGGAGGTTGAGGCTAGCTCAATTTACATAGGGAGTTGAAGACAGTCAGGATCGAATAAGAAGAAAACGATGTTTGTCTCAGAGAAAAAATGGAGTGGAAGATCCAGAGGTTTCCTGTCCAGCCCTGCCCATCCTTTCCTCACAGTTCCCCCACACTGCATTGGTCCTCTCTGGGCATGGACAGAAGGAATAGTGAGCTGCACCAGCCGTCAGTGTCCTACAGAACAGTCTGATTGCCCTGGAAACCCTCTGTCCATTCTCCCATCTGAGCCTGCGAGGAACATGCATCTTTCTTGTTGTCTGTGTGTTTTTGCCTACAGAAAGCGTTGTGTAGTGGAAATCGTACCATGTACAACTTTCCAGATTGGCTCCTTTTATCTAGTAATATACCTTTCTATTTTCTTGTTTGTTTTTTAGTTTTTATTTTATGAGTATGTGTGTCTTGCCTGCATGTATGTGGGCCAGGTGAGTGCCTGCAGATGTCAGATGAAGGCATTAGAACCCCTGGAACTATAGTTATGGACAGTTGTGAGCCACCATGTGGGTGCTGGGAATCACACTCCAGTTCTCCGCAAGAGCGGCTAGTGCTCCTGATAGCTGGACCATTGTCCTGCCTCACAACCAGGCTTGCTAGAGCTTTGTTTGTTTGTTTGTTAGAGTTTTTGTTGTTGTTGTTTTACTGCTTAATAATATTCTATTATTTGGATAGTTTGTAGTTGACTTATTTCCCTCTAGAAGAGGACCTCAGTTGTGTCTAAGTTGTGTCTAAGTTTTGGCAATTATAACTAAAGCTACTACTGTCATGTTTATAGGCTGTTCTGTGGTCATACATTTTCTATGTTTTTGGGTGGAGACTATGGCACATTTCTGGGTCTAAAGTAGAGTTCATTTATTTTTGTGAGGGATGTCCAGATTGTCCATTTTGCATTTCTGTTAGCAATAGGGAACGTTCCCATTGCCTGTGTCCTTGCCTGGGTTTGGTGGTCTAATGTTAATAATAGTTTGGTGGTCTAATATTAATAACAGTAGACAGCAGAGCGGTTGCAGAATGCCAGGGGCAAAAGACGAAGAGGGACTCTTTGGGTTGTGCCAAACAAGGCGGGACCCTCAGAGTTGGTCATGGTGACACAGTGAGGAAGAAGTCCTAGATGTATGAGCTCTGTTGGCTTATTTTGACCCAAACTGTTCAGGTTAATTTTACAGAGCCTGTTTTCTCATTCTAAAAAAAAAACCGAAACAAACAGAAAAACAAACCCTTCATATCTGCTTGTTCTTTGTTTCCTTTTGTTTGATAAAATCTATTTTTGACTAACATCAGAATATGAATAGGAAACTGAAGACCATTTGTAAACATAGTCTGTTAGAACCTGGTTGGATGGGTAGTTGGGGTGAGTGGATGATGGTTGCACACACAGTGTAAGGTGCTGAGGGAACAGAGATGAGAGACCAGAGATGAGAGACGACAACACTCGCATCCTTGGAGCATCATGCAGTTTAGGTGGGGGAGGCGGCCTGTGAGGGAAGGTTAATTGCAGTTTAACTAGGCTGTGGATGCAGGGCTCAGCCAGGGTTCTGGGGAGAATGGAAGGTGAGGTCTGTGTGAAATCCCTAGGAAAGGGCAAACAGGACACTGTGGGAGGCTAAGGGAAAACATGGTTAGGAAGCACCAGTGGGAGTTTCCTGAGAGGGGAAGAAATAGCACCCTAATTGATTATCCAACACCAAGTAGTTAGCTGCTCTCAGCATCCTGTATAGTTAATGTAGTTACATAGTTACATAATGTAGTTACGTAGTTACGAGTACTTGTTTGTCTAGGGGTGGAGCCCCCATGAGATTTCTGCTTTAGCATGTCTGTCCGTGTCTTTGTTCAGGTTTTGTTTAGGCATCCATATGGTAGAGGTATCAAGAGCGAAGCTTCACTCTCATTCTAGGACAGATAGCCTGTCCCAAACCCTTCATATCTGTTAAACTTTATTTAACCACATGAGAGCATACTTGTGAATTTCAGATCATGGTGGGCATGGGAAAGGGACAGGGGTGGGTAGGAAGTGTGAGCAGTGGTTGGGGTGAATGGAGAGCCTTTAGTGATGAAGGGTGTCATTAACACGAGGCCCGGGGCCTGGGAGACCAGCTGTGTGAACTGTGTGCAGGTAGAAAGTATGGCCTGAACCTTTGCAGAGTGAGAACAGTTGGGGTCCAGTGTGGCAGAGCATCCCTGGCACTGGGCTGTGGTGACTCTCTGTCCATTTATTTAGTTCTCTTGTTCCCAGGAAGACTCATAGGAAATGAGCTATATGTATAGAGTATTTCCTTTCCTTCAATAAGGGTGATTGATTTGGTTTGGAAAAGCATTGCCTATTTTGGGTGTTTAAGAGGAGGGGAAACTTGAGTTAGCATTCAAACAGGAAGGAGAGGAAGAGGTAATTCCATAGTGGACACTTTATGTGTGCCAGACATGATGGGAGTAGTCAACTTCTGTAACCTACCTCATTCTTGGAGTAATTATGATCCTTGTGTGCTTATGGGCTCTTCCTATGTGTTTTTGCTGGTGTGTGCATAGTGAATATAAAGAAACCAACATTTAGAGAAGCTAGGTAATTTACCAGAACCATCTTAACATTTAAGAAATTATCTATTCTACTTTATGTGATGTGTTTTGCCTGAATGTACGTCTATGCACTGTGTGTGCAGTGCCAGTGGAGGCCAGAAGAAGGGATAAATTGGAGTTTATAGCAGTCATGTGGGTGCTGGGATTGAACCCTGGTTCTCTGTAAGAGCAACCGGTGCTCTTAAAAGTGCTGAGCCATTCCTCTCAGCACAGATAAAATTATATTTACTATACCTACCATGATGTTTTGACATATCTACAGTATAGAATGACTAAATCTAGCTGACTGGTGTAGGGCTTATCTTACATCCTTACTATTTTTTATGGAGAGACACTTCATATCTGTTTTCTTAGTTCTTCCCAGGAGTATGATGCATTTCTAGTTGTAGTCACCAGCACTAGCTATAGTGGAATAGCACAAGTCATAACTGCTAAGGTTAAAGGTTGAGTTATATGGCTCTAAGTATAGCAGGCTTTATCTGTGATAGCCATGCTGTCTGGGTAGGAGGAGGTGTTCTCATTATGAAACAAGGTTGGCAGAACTTGAAAAGATTCTTGTCCTCTGAGAAGTGGAACTTCTTTTCTTAGAAGAAAGGTATAAAATGATCAACTCTAGGCTGCTTTTGAAAATAGTTATACAAGGGTGAAGATAATTGTGGGAAACATACTTTCAGTATCCCTACATATCAGGAGTTCTTGGCCAGAGAGAGACAAAAATAGGTGAGAGGGAAACCATGGTGGGAAGTTAAAGATGGATCAGGATTGGAAGGATGTTAAGGGCAGTGAGGTAGACCCGAGAGGTCAGTTTCTGGGTGATGGGGTTTTCATTTTATTGGTTACTGGATTCCCCACCCCACCTCTGTTCTTCTTTCACTCTGTCTCCTCTCTCCTTTTCCCTGTTCCATCCTCATCCTTGTCTCTATAGCCCAGGCTGATCTGGGACTCATGGACTTATGGATGCCCACCTAGACCTTCAGTGCAGGGATTGTGGGTTTGCACCAGCACATGTTGCTTGCCAAGGGTTCTTTAGAGTGGGTTTCTAGAAATAACTGATCTAACCACATCTTTTCAGTCGGTCTCTTCAGCTTGGGTGTCTTAGCCTTCCCTGGGCCCAGTTGCTGATAGATGACCATATGGTGTTGAATGACAACTGTATTCTTGTTCCATGTGGAGTTTGTTTCTGTGATTGCAGCTCAGACCAGAATCATAAATCTTCATCCATGTCCAATACGAGGGATCAGGTCCTTGGAGTCAGTTCTGTCTCACTGTTTCTAAATGTCAGTAAAAATGGGATAAATAGTTTTCCTTCAGGCTACTTAGCATTTAGCTTCTTAGTACAGCACAATTCCTGAGCCAGATTAGCACTTAAGCATGATTCATCAACGGCACCTCATTGTGTTTGTGGGTAGAGAAGACTGCAGTTGCCTGTCTGTTTCTTCTTTTCATTTACTACTGCGACCATCATTATTCTCTTATTTATGGTGGTGGGACTTGAACCTAGGGCCCTGTGGATGCCAGGTTCTGTGTGAGCTACAGTCTCAGCTTTTCCTCTTCTTAAACATGTGAAAAATGGAGCCTTCCATGGCTCAGGTGATTCCAGCTAGGATGTGGACAGTTAGGGGCCAGGGAGATGGCTCAGTGGGTAGGAACACTTGTTACTCTAGTGTGAGGACATGAGTTCAAATCTCCCAACACCCATGTGAAAACCCAAGTATATCATGTGCACACCTGTAGCCACAGCACAGCGTGGGGTGGAGATAGGAGGATCCCCTGGGAATGTAACTCTGGGTTCAGTGAGAGAGTCCACGTCAGAAGCAGAAGGTGGAGAGTGGCAGAACAGAACGTGCCACCTGGCACCCTCTAACACCCTCCTAACTTCTGCGTGCATGCACACACTCCCACACGCGCACTTGTACACGCGCCCATTCCCTCAGCCACGCACTGGCAGGGAGTCCCGACCAGTGCTGTCTGTATCTTTCTGTGCTTGCTGCTGTCCTGCTTAGGTGCTGCCTGTGGCTTCGTCAGGCGGTTCTGGGGTTAAACATAAGCTCTGTAGGACAGAACAGGAACACGGTGCTCCGGTCAGGCATCAGCTCATTCAGATCAGATAAGAGGAACATGGGGGGAACGTGGGGCAGAGAAATTACACTGCTCTCTGCCACCTGGAGCCTGGATGTCGTCGTCCAAGGTCACAACTCTGGGCCTTCCCCCTTCTGCTGAACCAGGCAGAGTGCTCTACAGTTCTGCCCCTTTTACTCTCCATATGCTGTGAAGAATTTTTTGTTGCCAAGATTTTTAAACGAGAAAAGTTGGCCAACCAAAGACACAGTCACACCAATTTTGGAAAACTATAAAAATAGGAAGTGTATTTGTTGGGTGACGTTTACTATTGTAGGCCTGCTAAAGGCAGAGAATTAGCCAAGAATGGTATTTTGAGGAAGTTATTTTTACTGGGTGGACCCGAAGGAAACCAGTCATTAGGTGAAAATAACCCAAGATCCTCCAGACATATTTGCTTACAGTCATTTGTGACTGTTCTATTGTCAAGGTTTTTGTTTTAAATGCGATGTAAGCTTCTAAGTATAAATAGTAGAGCTTCAGAATAAACAATCACCCACTAATGAGTAATAAGCGACTGGCTCCTTGTCTTTTGATTATTAACAAATTATATGGTAAGCATGAAATACTACTAGTATACGTACTATGGTCAAGGCCTTCTTATTGTTCCAGAAATAGCCATGTTCCCAAGTTTCCAAGTGAGTGGAAAGATTTCTAAAATATTTTCATTTCTGGAAATCCATGACTAATGCCTAGGACTTTGCATCACCCTAACTTTTCGGTCCGTTCCACTTGATTCTGGTGTGCGTGAGAGAACATTACATTGAGGCAGCTCTCTAGTGTGGTAATCTGCTGAGGCTGTGGTGTGTGGACAGCTTTGCTCCCAGGAAAAGCATCCTGTGTTAGACCAGGAGATACAACCCTGCTCTCATGTTCCTTCGTCACCCCTGTTCAGTGGCTTGGGATGGTGACCTTAGACATTTGCTGAGAGTCTTGCCTGCTCCAGGCGGTCAGTCTGTGCAGGTTGATGCTTACTGTCCAGCCTACCATGGTGCACAAAGTGAGACCTTGCCTGGGAGAAGGCAGGGGTGTGCCAAGGAGTAGTTGGAAGCCGAATTGCTTGTAGATGCCTGTCTTACATACAATTGTCTTTCCAAATGTGATTTCCAGAGGGCTGGGGGATGGTTTAGTCAGCAAAGGGCTTAGTAAAGGACTAGCTGCATTAAGTCAGGTCCAGTCCCTAGCACCTAAGTGGATGGAGTCTCATTGTGAGTGAATCAGAACCTGTGATCCCAACATTTGGGTGGGATGGGGTGGAATTGGGTGGGATGGGGTAGGATGGGGTGGATGGGGGTTGAGACGTGAGCAACCTTGGGCCTAATTGGCTTGCCTGTGTAGTTGACTCAGTTTGTTGGGGACCTCGTCTCACAAAGAGTGAGCTAGAGAGATGGCTGGGCAGTTAAGAGCACCTGCAGCTCTTCCAGCTTCCTTCCCAGCACCCACTCAGTGTCTAACAAATGTCTGTACCTCCAGTTCTAGGGGACCTGAGATTATCTTCTGACCTCTGAGGTTGCTGCACGCTTGTGGTATGCCAACACATATGCAGGCAACACACCCCTGACATAAGACAAAAGTAAATCTATCTTAAAAAACAAAACAAAACAAAACAAAAAAACCGTTGTCAAGCGATAGAGGAAAACACCTGGCATTGACGTCTGGCTTTCACATGCTTGTACATGCGTGCGTGCACGCACACCTCCACACATATATGAATGAACACACAGTATGTTTTCTGTCCATGAGCTGCAGATATGTTCTGGATGTGAGTATTTAGAAAGGAGTGCAGTGACCTGGAGAGCCTGTGTGCTGACTTAGGTGTGTGGTTTTACGTTGCTCTAACACGTAGATGTTTCATCTGGAGTGGGTAGATGGCGGCAAAGTGGAGGGAAGGTGCAGGTGCAGAGTTCTTTGTTGTCATGGAGCACTGCTGAGCATAGAGTGAGAAACTGGTAAGGTTTGAGTCTCAGAGATGTCTCCTACAGCATGTCCCTAGGCATATGGGCATATGATATGGGCATATGATGTTGTTCTTCTGTTATTATCAGTGTTATTGTAGTTACTGTCTATTTGGAGGCTTAGGGGTTTCAGCCAAATAAGGAAATCTGACACCAACGATTACTTCATCTCTGCTTCAACAGGCAAAGCAAATCCAGAGGTGGGGAAACCAACCTTGACTGGGAATGTCTGGCTAGTTCTGTGTGCCTGAGCTTTGTGACTCGATACCAGTCACTCTAGCCCTTTGTGGCTTTTTTTCCCTGATCTCTAAAATGAATGGGGTGAATGGATGGACGGATGGATGAATGAGTGAACGGTCCCACCCAGGAGTTATGGAAGCAGCTGAATGAGTGAAGGCGGGGAGGAGGGGATGCTCTAGGTGGAGGGAGACTCTGATGCCTCTGATTGACACAAGGGCTGTTTGCAAGGGAGTGAGATAAGGTCACTTATTAACACTCCTTGGAGAAGGACCCCAGGACAGCTGGGTAGCTGTTTTGGTAGAGGTTGGAGAAGGAGGGTCCATGAGCAGAAGCCTGCTCGCAGGATGTGTGGATTCTAGGGATAGGCCAGTGTCAGAGCCTGGGCTGGGGTGAGAGCCTTGCTGGGTGGGATAGGTGGGATCTGGCTGGATTAAGTACAGGCTTGACCAGCACCTGAGATCTGGACTCATGCTGAGGAAGGGATAGTGCCCACCCTGACGATTGAAAGTTGACAGAAGGAGGAATGTGTAGTAAGAGGCCTCTTGCCAAGTGTGAACCTGCTCACTTGGGAACTAGGGAATGAGGAGGGATTCTTTAAAGAGGGGCTTGGCCTTGGCCGTTTGGGTCCAGTTGAGAAAACAATGTAAAGGCAGTCCTCTGTGGTGGTAACATCTGTACAGGCAAGCAGTAGAGGAAGACACCCGCACCCAGAGTTCCCTGGCACTGCTGGGTTTGGGAGAGCAGATGTTTTAACATCTTTAGTCCGTCTTTTAGTCCAGGATGGCTGTGCAGTGCATATGAACTCATGCCCTACCCTTCCTGGGCTTATTCTGATTTTATTTTCCCTCTCGTCCTTTTAAATCAAGATGGAGTGTCACTTTGGAAAATGTCCTTAGGATTCAGAGACTTTAGTTCCCTCTTGGTAGATGGAATTTAATTGTAGTGGGTAGATCAGAGTTCAGCCTGAACAAGTCTCAACTTCTGGCCACACTGGAGTGCTGTCTGGCATGGGAGAGCCAGCCAGCTATGAGCTGGTTCCCAGCGGTAGCTCCTGTCTGCTGCAGTCTCCTTATTATCTCTTGTCAGGCTTGGTTTCTGTGTTGGTTTTCTAGGAATGTTCCTGATAATGAGTGTCTGATCCCGTGGAAAGAAGTCAGCGTCCTCCTAGCAGGGAGAGAAAACTGAGTTCTGCAGGCCCTGTGCTTAGCTGGCCCTTGAAGGTAGAGGCCATAAGCAGGGAGAGAAAACCTGAGTTCTGCAGGCCCTGTGCTCAGCTGGCCCTTGAAGGTAGAAGCCGTAAGCAGGTTCTTAGTCTCACCACCTCCACCCCACTCCCTAAATAAATAAGTAATAAATAAACAAATAAGAAGACACATGGAAACTGCATGTATTTATTGTGTACCTGGTGACATTTGAACCACAACTCCGTGTGGAGCTCACTCACCTGTCTCTCATTTGCTGGCATGTAATGGTAAGGCCTTTGCTGGGGGTAGATTCACTACTCCCTGGGGGCTGGAGGCCCTTCCTACATTCAAGCCCTTAGCTCCCCTCCCCCACATTCTCTGCACAGAGCTTTGCACATACTACACCACTCTCATTGCTTCTTTTGAAGTCTTCTAAAATCAGAACCTACGCAGCCTGACTGGCCAGAGGGACTGTGGGGTCGTGACCCCGCTCTTGATGTGAGGCTGATGTTTCTCCGAAAGCCCTAGGGTTTTGTTCCTTCCATTCTTTGGCTATTCAGGTCATTCTGTAGGCTTATCCCAGACTTACAGCAAACTCGGGGCCTTAAATCTCGCTCACATGAACCTTTGGCAAGCTGGGTCTGCCATGGGTTCTTACCAGCTCGAGGGGTTTTCGTGTTTGCAATTTATAATTTACTTATATCACTGTGTTCCTGATGTGGAAGGGTCTTCTTTTAAACTTTCTATGTAATAGCATATTCACTGGTAGAAGCTCTTACCTGACTATAGTAGTCAGTAACTTTGAAAAGACTGGTTTAAGAAAAAAGTATACATTTTTTGGTGACAGTGCCCCAAAATGGGACACCTCTAAGCTCACACAGATCCACCTGCATCTGCCTCCCAAGTGCTGGAATTAAAGATGAGTGTGCTACGTGCAGACTCCCAAAGTGTGCTTTACAGTTTTAAAACCCTTTAAAGATAGTAACACTAACATGTATGACATATTGGGGAAAACACCGTATGAGTATGAAAATAACAAATTACTATATCACTGCTGTCCAGAGTCTGCCCCCCGCAGCTCCACTCAGGCCTGCTCTTTAGGAAGGTCTGTTCAACATGACGGCTGCTTTGGGTGGGGGTAGTGGTTCAGCAGGTAAAGGCACTTGCTGCACAAGCCTGGGAATGGGTTTGATCCCTGGAAGCCACACAAGGGCGGGAGAAGAGAGCCCATAACCAAGAGTTGCTCCCTGACCTCTGCTTGCAGCCTGTGGCATGTGGATGCCCTGTACACATCAGGTACACATAGTAATAATGAAATAATAGTTTACAAGTGATATCACATAGGATGAAAATGTGTGGAAGAAATAATAGCTTTTCATACACATTTGCTATTGCTAGTTCTTTTGAAAAATGGGTCAATTTGAGGGGAGGATGGGGTGCTACATGGGAGGGGTTGGAGGGAAGAAAAGGAAGGGGAAGTGATGTAATAATTTAAAATAAATCAATTATCTTGAAAACAATGCCATCATTTTGGCCAGTGTACCACAGTGGCCTTAGGAGTTGGTTTGCACTACCCGGCATCCTGGTTTCACCCGTGACACAATGGCATAATATCCTTTTAAAAATAATTGTTTGGGAATAAAAACTCGTGCTCAGATTTCCAGCCCCCCCCCCCCGCCCCCCGTGTGTGTATCTGTGTGTGTGTGACAGAGAGGGAGACAGACAGACAGACAGACAGACAGACAGGTTTTCTGGCCACTGCCAGCATCCACCCCTGATCCTGGGTACCCTCCATGCAGTTACTTTCTTTTCCATTTTAATCTGAGTTGCTTCTCTGACTCATCCTTGCGTTCCGGTCTTCACTGCCACTGCCTGGGTCAAGGCTGCTAATCCCTCTTGGTTGCTTGTTTCTTCCCTCACCAGCCACATACCCTGTGTGACCATGGTGTGAGGAATAACACCATGTCAGAAATTTGGCTTTTCTTTTAAGATGGTGTTTACAGAGCAGGGTGAAGAATTGATGGTCACATTTCCCCCCAAACTATAGGGAAAGCTAGAAGTTGAAGCCTTTCTGTTATTTGTTTCCATTTTAACCTACAGTGTTTATCTGTAGCACACTGGAGCATTTTCAGGTAACTCTGTTAATTGAAGTGTTCTATTTTCCATTTTATACATGTAAGGTAGAAAAACTAAAAGCTGCCATTCTTGTGCCATATACGTTAAAGGGCATCTGCAGGGTCCATGAAGACAAATCAAACTTGATGTGATCTCCAGTACAACATCTAGAGTAAGACAGAGACTTGCAGTGTTAGATACCCAGGGAGTTGATGGAAAAGCATTCTAGAACGAGAGTTTCTTGCCTGACTGTCAGATGCAAACCACAACCCAAACAGCAGACTCTTGAAGGGAGGTTGCAAAGATTCCAGCTGTCAGGGATGATACGAGGCTGACAGTTGAAAATGCACAAAATCCTGCCAATTCTGTATTGGATTAAGTTACACATAAGGACTAACTGGACAATGAAATATATCAGCCTTAAATTGTTACTTGTAACATTTGGAATGAGCTGTAATGTGTTTGCATTGATGAATTTATAGCATATGGAAGCCAATTTTGTTACTATAACAAATAAATACTTGAGTTTTGTTCACAATTTACTTTCTTCAGGAATTACATTTTGTCCTTTTAAGTGAGAGACTTTAGTTACAGCTTTCCATTTCGGCTGACTTTGGGATGGCAGGAATGGCTTTGGTCATACACATACATATAACACACACACACACACACACACACACACACACACACACACATCCACCGTGGTTCTAAGGGAGATGAATGGTGGGGTTATGGCACTGGGAGACACAACTTAACATTGTTTATCATATACCCTAGGTTCTCTGCACAGGTGCAGAAAAAAACTTTGAGAATGTCAGTACAAAGCGAAATGTTCAGTAAAGCAAGCAAGGAAATTTATTAAGTAAAAAGATGATGTTTCAGAAAAGTGGAATGTTCTCTTCAGAAGACACAAGATATCAAGACAGTAAAATCTTGGAGGTTTTTGAATAGCTCATTTAATGGAAAAATGTTAATAGAATCAGGGAATTATTTTTGAGTATTGTTGGTTGGATGATGGGGGAAATTCCAAGAATGGAAGGCTTTTCTGTCTCTCAACATGTTTTTCCCAGATATATCTTAAGTCAGATGTATGATGTAAGCAGACAGTTTTGTAAAGCTAAGGACATGGAGATGCCATTATAAATACAACAAAGAACTTTATTGCTAAGACCTCTGGAGATTTTAGTCAGCCATGTTGGTCCTAGCTAGTTTTGAGATGTCTTGCTGTACAGGGAGTATGTGATTGTATCAGCCTCCAGGTCCCTTGCTCCTTGACACACACCCCCCCCCCCCCCCCCCCCCCCCCCCCCCCCCCCCCCCCCCGCCCTTGAGTCTATCCAGCCTTCTTTTGTCAGAGTCCTTCCTGGGGTAATTCTCTCCCGGACTCCTTCAGTTCAGTGGTAGTTATTCTGGACTCAGACGTTAAGAGGTTGGGTACATACAGTTGGATGGGGAAAACAGAATATTACATCTCTATTTTCATCAATTTCCAACTAAACTCTACATCATTCCTTTGATTGTTAATGAACTCAGTAAGATTCATTAGCAGCTTCTGTAATCATAATAACAATAAAACCACAGTACTGTGATCTACTCTCAACATTTTTTTTTGTATGTAGTGTATGTGTAGGCCAGAGGTCAATACATCTTCTATGTCTTTCTACTTTGTGTTTTTGAGACAGTTTCTCTCTGAGCCTGGAGCTCATCAGTTGGCTAGACTAACTTGCCAGGGAGTTCCAGGAATCCTCCTGTCTACATATATATTTCCACCTCCACCCAGCACTGGGGTTAAAGGAGTTCACTGCCATGTCCAATTTTCAAAAAAGACACTGGATTGAGACTCAGTCCACATGCTTGTGTGGCAAGCACTTTACTACCTGAGCCATCCCCTCCCAGCCCCCAAACCCCTATTGCTAATACCTCTGATGTGATGTCTTTGGGGATATTTTTCCCCACACCAACATCAAGTTCTGCAAATTTCCAGGCACCAGCACAGTTCAGTTGTGATGCTAATTACTCCATAGTTAGAGCATAGGCAAGGGCTGAGTCTCACAGCACTGTATGCACTGCAGGGCTCAGTCCCACAGCACTGTTTGCACTGCAGGGCTCAGTCCCACAGCACTGTATGCACTGCAGGGCTCAGTCCCACAGCACTGTATGCACAGCAGGATTCAGTCCTACAGCACTGTATGCCCCACAAGGCTCAGCCCCACAGCACTGTATACCTCACAGGGCTGAATCCCACAGCACTGTACACACTGCAGGGTTCAGCCCCACAGCACTGTATGCACTGCAGGGCTCAGTCCTACAGCACTGTATGCACTGCAGGGCTCAGTCCCACAGCACTATATCCACTGCAGGGCCATTTGTAAGCCCCAGGATTCCCTTCTAACCAATACCATCAGGTTCATTCCCACCTATTTTGGATTCAGTGATTTACTAGTGGCACATGCAGTTCAGAAAGTTCTTTTCTTATATTTCCTCGTTTAACAAAGATGCATCTGGAGAGGAGCCAGGTGGAAGAAATAAATAGAGCAAGGTTTCCTTTAGGGAAGAGACCATTCTGTCTCATGTGCCCGGGTTCCCATGTCCTCTAGATGTGCCATCTCTGTGTTCACCAAATGGGGAGCTCTGAACCCCATTGTTTGGGGGGAAAATTTTGTAGGTTATATTAAAGAAGTGTTACTAGGTCATTAGTTAACTTGGTTGCAACCTTTGCCCAGTTAAGAGGTTATGATGGAACCAAATTTCGCCNCTCCCTCCCTCCCTCCCTCCCTCCCTCCCTCCTTTCTTTCTTTCTTTCTTTCTTTCTTTCTTTCTTTCTTTCTAAAAAGGAACTAACGATTTATTATAGGTTCTAGGACAGAAGATAAAATATTTATTGGGTTTATACAAACTTCACTAATAACTTAGTTATGGTTTTACACCTTCAGTGAACTTGTGGAGCTGTTATAGTTGACGGATATTTAGCCAGATAATTACTCCTAGCGGATACGAATGTAAATGGAACCAAATTTCTAAACCTCATATAATTTCAGTTGGCTCTGGCTCTCTGGGGACCCCCTCTGAGTCACTCATTAGCATAAATGTAGGTATGGGAAAGTCTCATATTGTGAGTAACTAAAGACTTACCACTTGCCACTCAGCAAGTCCCAAGTATTCTGTATCTTGAGCCTCTTGCCTGGAGCCACGGCTGTCCCTCCCTCTGTTAGCATTTTCACCCTGTACTACAGATGATACATTTTTGAAAATGCTCTGTGCATCGATCGTTATTTTGAGTGATATTAATTACAGTAGAATGTGACTCATCATTGAGTATTGTTAAATATGGCAACAAGATGTATCAAAATTATTTTTATTAGAATATCAAATTCTTCCTATTCCCTAGGCTACCATTTTTAAATACTGTAAAACTTAATTTTGAGAAGAGATGGGCTTCACCAGTCTTTGAAAAAAATAAAACTCAAGATTCAGTTTTTGTTTGTGTGTGTGTGTGTGTGTGTGTGTGTGTGTGTGTGTGTGTGTAGAAAATTACCTTGAGAAGTACGTAGAGAGCCCCATGGAGGAAAGAAGCCCTGTGGCTGTTCTGGGCCTGGGTTGTGGCTGATGCCAGTTCCAGGGCTTCCCTTCTCTGTGAAGATGTATTAAATGTGGATCACCTTTGGGGGTGTGGTGGCATATGCCTCTAGTCTCAGCACTCAAAAGGCAGAGGCAGGCAGATCTCTGTGAGTTTGAGGCCAGCCTGATCTACAGAGCAAGTTTCAGGACAGCCAGGGCTACACAGAGAAACCCTGTCTTCACCTCTGCCTCCTCTGCCCCCCCCTTTTTAAAGGATGGATTATTGAAAAATGACAATGATTTTTGTTTGTTTCTTCCTTGGTTCTTGAGAACTCTCATGGCCCATGGTGCCCACCTTGGTCAGTCATTCTCCTGTGCTCAGTCTTCTCCCTATGTAGTCAGACTTGGTAGCTCAGTCTCTGACAGTTTGCCCATGTCTGTGAAATGTGGATGGAACTCTCCACACAGTGTGCTTGGGGCCACAGACACAGATACACACCTTGCCGTGTGGCTGCTTTTGCCCCATTCATCCTTGGCTGAAGTCTCAAATAAATTGATTGGCTTAGCCTTGCACAGAGGAGACATTCCTGTGATGAAAAAGCCTCACCTTAGGGTCTGATGAGGGACAAGTGATAAAGACCTGGACCCAGCTGACATTAGGAAATGGCACAAGGGATGGGTCTCTTCTAAAGATGCAGGTGCTAGGACCCTGCCTCCCAACAGACAGCCCCCTTTAGACTTTGGCAACAGACATAAGGGTTTAGGAACACTGACCACTCTGGTGTACAGCCAACTTTGAGATAAGATTTGGTGTATTTAGTGGGGAGGATTAGACTGAGGACCCATGTTTTGTCCAGGTTATAATCAGCAAGCTAAAGAGTTCTAACAGCACTAGTGCTGCCAACCAATGCTCCAACTTGTCAGATTGTTTTAGAAACTGTACAGACTAATTTATTAACTTTGTGTGCTCTGTGTGTGTATGTGGTATATGTAATGTATTTAGATGTACTGTGTGCATGGTGCGTATATGCGGTATGTGTGTGTGTGTGTGTGTGTGTATGTTTGTATGTATGTATGTATGTGTTTTTCTCTATTAACTCTCCCCCTTATTTTTTGAGACAAGGTCTCTTCACTTCAAACCTGGACCTTCTTATTTTGGCTGGGCAGGACAGCCAGTCAGGCCCAGTCAGGCCCAGTCAGGCCCAGTCATAGGCACATGCTGCCATACCTGACTGTTTATACAGGAGTTGGGGATCTGAACTCAGGTATGATTGTATAGTACTCACTATACACTCACTGAATTTACTCACTGAATTGTCTCCTGTGGCCCACACTTAACTTTACTGAGCCACCTGTAGCCACAGTTTGTTTGTTTATTTGTTTGTTTGTTTGTTTGTTTTTTGAGACAGGGTTTCTCTGTGTAGGCCTGGCTGTCCTGGAACTCACTTTGTAGACCAGGCTGGCCTCGAACTCAGAAATCCACCTGCTGCTGCCTCCCAAGTGGTGGGATTAAAGGCGTGCAGCACCACCGCCCAGCTGTAGCCAGTTTTTTCCTCATAAATGGTACATTTTACTCTTCTTTTTTATAACTTCTACTTCTTAGGAAACAGCTATTAAAGTGTTTCTCATCTCTCATTTATAAGTTTGTGGGGCAGTGTTGGTGTGGTGCAGAGACCTTCCCTGACATTTGTGTTTGTTTTATGACTCTGGGTTTTCTGTTTGGACATATTCTGCACCTTCCTGGGATGTAGAAGCTACTGATAGAATTGGCCATTTCAAAACTAGGGGCGCTGAGTACTGTTTCTCTTTCACATGTGGCAAAAGACAAAGACGCTGGGGATAGAAAGCTAAGGCAGCTATAAATGAGGGCACATGGCTCTGGGTTGGGGTGCACTCATTATCATTACCCCTCCCACATGCTTCTGGCCAGCCAGTGAGCTTGCTTAGATTCTTTTGGGAGACGGACTGAGTCCTTTGGTTAATGCTAAGCACTGAGGTACTGATTGACCCTGGGGAAAGCCAGGACAGACAGGATGGCTGGCCCTAGCATGGGATAACTCTCTGTGCTATGTATGCAGTTAGCTTTGTGTTCTGGTTTCTAGCTAGAGATAACATATGTGTGTCTTATTTCCCTGGCTAGGAGCCCCATAAGGTCACAGGGTGTATTCCTGGAGGAGGCGTATTCAGGCCTTTGTAGTTGCGTTTCATCCTGTGAGTGGGAACTAGTACACAATGCGAACGGTCATATGTGTTATGTAGGAGAGTGGTGGGTGGCTGGTTTTGGTTTTCCCTGTTAAATAATGAGACCTGAGAAGATGCTGTCAGGAGTTTTGTTTGAAATTAAAGACATAGAGGGTGTGGTGAGGATAAACTTGATTTAATATAGATTTTCCCTCATGATCAACAAACAATCACTAAACTAATTTTTATTATCAGCAGACTATTTTTCTATTACATTTTTTAACAATATGAAACATTTCCTCTGAGAGACAAAGCTTTATTTCCTGCCCCCTTTTTTGCAGTTTCAAAGTGGTTTCCCTGTTATGTAATTGGGAAAGTCATTATTGTTTTAAACAGAAACAGTAATGGCATTTTTTTTAAAACCAACTTTTAGCTGCACTTATTTTATGCTGGATTTATTTCAGCGGTGTAAGTTTTTGTTTCTTCTGGGGTGTCTTTGTTTCTTCCTTCTGTGCAGCCTCCTCTTCTAGCTTTGGAGCAGTTTATTCCTTTCCAGTGAAGACCATCTCAGATTAACCCCAACTCATGTGTGGGGTAATCTGTCCCTGGGCTCTGAGTTCATCTGAGTGTGTCAGGTGCCTGTTCGCCTTAAGTAAATCCTTAAGGCCAACATTACTTAGGCATGTATAGCAGAAATTCAGCAATTTTTTTTTTTTTTTTTTTTTTTTTTTGGTCACCAACTCTGTGACCAGCCCCACTGAGCACACCTATATTATCCCACTGGAATGACACACATTGCTTCTTTAAAGTGACTTTGTTCAGTTACTTGGTGGCTTTTTGGACATATATACCCTTCATAGTCTGGGTAGTTTCGTGGGTGTTCATAAAGTGAACACAGAGGCTTGAACCTCTTGATTTGCATGATTTTGTAGGGTTTTTGGGGTTAAGAGAGGAGGGAACCATCTTCACTGTTCACTGCAGGCTGTGTACAGGAAGCAGACGCTGGAGACTTTAGATTGTTTGTTTTTGTTTTGTTTTGTTTTTCGAGACAGGGTTTCTCTATATAGCTCTGGCTGTCCTGGAACTCACTTTGTAGACCAGGCTGGCCTCGAACTCAGAAATCCACCTGCCTTTGCCTCCCGAGTGCTGGGATTAAAGGCGTGCGCCACCATGCCCAGTGAGTCTTTAGATTTTAAAGAGTTGTTAAATAGTTATATGTTAACAGCCAACAAACCTGTAAATGCAAAATAAAAGTGACTTTTCTGGGCTGGTGAGATGGCTCAGCGGGTAAAAGCACCTGACTGCTCTTCGAAGGTGATGAGTTCAAATCCCAGCAACCACATGGTGGCTTACAACCAGCCGTAATGAGATCTGACGCCCTCCTCTGGTGCGTCTGAAGTCAGCTATAGTGTACTTATGAATAATAATAAAACGAATTCTTAAGAAAAAAGTGACTTTTCTTTTTTCTAAGGATTATTTCAGAAATGCCTTCCTAAATCTTTGTGAATAAAATTACAGTTACAGTGTGCTTATAATCCCTTAAAATCCCCAAATCCTTCAAAAGCTGACCCCAGTACTTGAATAGGGCTTTATTTCCAGAAGTATCGCTGATTCTTGAATATCGTTTTCTCTATCTATGAAATAGAGACTTGTGCCTGCACCAAAACCTGCCTTTACTGTGCAGCCATTAGTATGAGAATTCGATATACCTAAATAGGCCCACTTCATTAATTTGGGACAATTGATCTTAATTACCTAACATTTTTGTCATGGTTCCCATAGTATCAGAAACTCCAACCAAACCCAAATCCTTGTTAGATTTATTCCAGGAAAACAGTTTTCAGCTCTGTTAGTTTGGATTTGCTTTATCAGCTTATCTGCAAACAGGAATGACGTAGCTCTTAGCCCTCTGACTGAACTAGGCAAGATTTTCATTAAAAGTACCAGATCTTATCAGAGGGAATAATTCTCCAGTTCATTTGCCCCTAAAAGGTCTTCATTTGTTTTGGCAGGAGTCATTGTCACTTGATGTATATGTTCCTCTAGACCATACAGGCTGGTTTTTGGTTGTGTTTACTGTGGGCTTAATATTGACAACTCCCCTTTTACGTATCTGTGAGCTTCAAGCTCCAACCGGCCTACTTTCTGTGACTGGTCTCCCTGCCTTACAGACATCTTTGCTTTACCCCTGCCTTGCCTCTGTCCTGCCTCACTGTCTGCCCTTCTCTAGTCCCTTCAGTCTTCTAGTGCCCCTTTGTTCCCCTCTGTTGCACCCTTCCCAGCATCCCCCAGCCCCTTCTCCTGCAGGAGCTGGTCTCCTAGCTGGTCTACTTTACTCCCATCATACATGTACCTTCCTGGTGTTGAGTGGCAGGAGGCTTGAGAGTAAATTGATGTCTAAATAGTGAGGCCCACCAGAGCAAGGAAAGATGGGCCTTGGTCTTTGGATGAAGTGTATCTGTTTTTTATTCTAATCAAAGAACTGGAGAAGTCCGTAGTTAGAAAAGCGGTGGCAGCCTGAGCTCTGACCAGGGTGTGGCATACTTCCTACTCCTCAGTCCTCTGACTGCGGGAATGAAGGGGCTACTTGAGAGCCTTGGTCTGTGTCTGTTCCATTCATTGCTGAGTTGTTGTGAGGTCCTGTGGCTTCTTCACACGCTTTCCCCCTCTTTGAAACATGATGAAAAACATCATTGCTCTCTTGAGATATTGGAAGACGTAGTGAATGGAAAAACTGGATATTTTTGAAAAAACTGGATATTTTTGCAGACTTCAAAAGATGGAATAAGCTGCACTTTTCTGCTCAGAAAGAAGAGTTAATAATGGGGAAACATGTGATGCCTATAAAATAGTGTCACGCCGTCACTAAGAAAGTGGCAGCACTTTGCCAGTATAAGGTGGCAATTTTGATTTGAAGGAACACCAGTTTTTACCACGCAGAACTAACTTTTCCCTAGGAACCCTTCAGTGCTTCTGATCTTGTAAGCCTCTCTTCCCCAGAGAGAAGCCTGGCTTTTGTTTTGTTTTTCTTTTTTCTTTGATCCTGTGAATCATTAGCAAGGTTGTGGCTGCAGCGCAGACTTCCCGCTGTTTCTTTTCTCTGTGATATTTTCTATTCATAGCCATTTCTAGGCTGCCGCCCGATGTACACAATGGTTTGCAGTATGGACGTGAGCTATGTAAAGTACTCAATGCAGACGTGGTTGCCAGGTAAAACCTTCAGCCTTGGACTGTCAAGGTGGCTCAGCTGTTGTGGACGCCTGCTGACAAAGCTAAGGGCTTGAGTTCTGTCTCTGGGTCACATGATGGAGAGAGAACTGAGGCCACAGGTTGTCTTCTGACCTCCACGTGCACACCAAAGAATGTACCCAGCACCCCCTGCACACACACCCTATTTTTAAAATCTAGCCGTTTGTTTTTTCGTTTGTTTGTTTATTTTTGAGGCAATCTCTCTGTGTAGTCCTGGTTGTTCTGGCACTCTCTATGTAGATGAGGCTGGCCTAAAAGTTACAGAGATCCACCTGGGTCTCTCTCCCCAGTGCTGGAATTAAGGCCTCTACCACCATGACCAGCTAAAAATTCAGCTTTTAAATATTTAAATTTGCCGGGTGTGGTGGTGCACGCCTTTAATCCCAACATTTGGGAGGCAGAGGCAGGCGAATTTCTGAGTTCGGGGCCAGCCTGGTCTACAGAGTGAGTTCCAGGACAGCCAGGGTTACACAGAGAAACCCTGTCTCAAAAAAACAAAAATAAATAAATAAATAAATATTTAAAATTTGTGCTTCAGGAATCATGTATTTTAAAGATTTAGTGTTTATATGTGTGTGTTTCCTACATATATGTTTGTGTACTTCATGCATGCAGTGCCCAAGGAGACCAGAAGAGGGTTATATATAAATGGTGGTCAGCCACCATGATGCTGCTGGTAGTTGAACCCTGGTTTTCTGAAAGAGCATTACCTGTCCTTACCTGCTGACCCAACTCTCCAGACTTGGAATCATATTTTAAAAATATGGCTTAAAAGATAACTTTGACTCTTGTGATAAAATACCTTGAGAGGAGATACATGAATCTTTAAGGTTGCCTTTAGTGTGATCAGTATTTAGTGACAGAGTCAGCGGGTTTTTGAGAATTATGTCATGGCACAGAATACAAGCTTGCTTTCAAAATGAACAGGAGCCATCTTTCTTTGCAGTGCACACTGGTTGGAATTTTTACCCGAATTGGAAAAGGGATTGGATTTTTCTGGTTAGGATGTTAAATAAATAGGGGCCTATAGGTGTTTGGGGTTTCAACCGAAAGTCTTAGATATAGAAAAATGGGAAATACTGTATATGTGTCCAGTCAGAGCAGAAACTGGCCTGACAGCCGGAAGATTAAGCCCATGCCAACAAGTCCAGGGTTCTTGCAAACCCTGACGTCAGGTGAGCACTGTGGCTGCTGGTCACTTGGCTCGGGTTGATTCCCTGTGGAGTTGCACCCTTCTTATATCTGAAGCTGCTGAGGAGAACCTAGCATGAGTGGGCAGGATGGAGTGGCAGGGATGCCGAAGCGTGGGAGAGCCTCTCCTCCGAGATTTGCCTCAGTGTTTTACTGTGACAGTAGGCATGGGCTCTCCATTTTATCAGTCCACATTAGGAAATACAGGATCAAGTCATAACTTCTTAGTTGCCAACGAAGAAAACAACGGTGCTGCCGTAATTTCAATAAGTGTAAGAGCCTTTCACCTCACCACCTACTGAGGAAGGCTTTTCAAAGGACACTGCCCTAGACTCTTCTGAGTAAGCTAATATGTTTAGGTAACTGTATCAGAGACAAAGCCCAGTGGAGATGCCCCGAGGACCTTAGGGGTTACAATGCAAAGCCCGACCTTTTCCTGGGGCTGGTCATTTAACCTTAGAGAGCGCTGTGATCTGTGAGCCAGTACAGCCCAGCCCCTCTGTCAGCCAGGGTTGCCTGCTCCAGAAGCTGTGGTTCCGAGTTGTGACCTTGGTCTTTGGGACCACTGCTGCCAAGTATCTCTAACCATAGCACCCTTTTTTGCACAGGTGCCTGAGATCATCAGCTCCATCCGGCAGGCAGGGAAGATTGCCCGCCAGGAAGAGCTGCGTTGCCCCTCCGAGTTTGACGACACCTTCGCCAAAAAGTTCGAGGTGCTCTTCTGTGGCCGGGTTACCGTGGCTCACAAGAAGGCCCCGCCTGCACTGATCGATGAGTGTATCGAGAAGTTCAACCATGTGAGCTGTGGTCGCAGAACGGACTGGGATGCGCCCACCGGGCAGCCATCAGCGCCCGGCCCCAGGCCCATGCGTAAATCCTTCTCACAGCCTGGACTGCGTTCTCTGGCCTTCAGGAAGGAGTTCCAGGATGCCAGCCTCCGCAGTAGCACCTTTAGCTCCTTTGACAACGACATCGAGAACCACCTCATCGGCGGGCACAATGTGGTTCAGCCCACAGACATGGAGGAGAACCGAACTATGCTATTCACGGTAAAATCTGTCGGTTTTTTGCAGCTCAAGGTCTGAAAAATCTGTCTTACATATCTGTGTTTGTAGACACCCTTTCATTGCAGAAAATAGTTATACAAAAGAGGTTCAAGAGGGATGTTAAAGCAATATGTTTCAATACAATTTTAAGTGGGAAATATTAATTTATAAAACACCCATTGTTAAGGTAACAGGATTTTTAAAAATAACCTGATATTTAAAACTTATTCCCCAACTAAAATCCTAGATTAGTTGCTTTGTTTTTGTTGTTGTTGATTTGTTTGTTTCGGTTTTTAAACAGAAAATTGTTAAACTGCTAGCCATAGGGAAAGAAAGGAAGGATAAGCCATGCCTAGCCAGCTATGGGGTTGCATGTTGGCTTGGGTTTTTCTGGATGGCTGATCTTCCTGGG
Organism: Mus minutoides; assembly: GCA_902729485.2. Lineage (NCBI taxonomy): Eukaryota > Metazoa > Chordata > Mammalia > Rodentia > Muridae > Mus > Mus minutoides. The sequence goes on from LR749709.1 coordinate 1,448,261, forward strand.
TGTGAATTGACAGGACTCTGCCCTTCCCTGAAGGGAGCTGTCTGTAGCCTTTTCCCTGGTATATTTCTGCCTCTTCTCACGCTTGCCTTAATAAAGGTAGTAAACAAAGCGGCCTTAGATGTAGTATAGCCTTATTGTGCTTAAGCTAAGGCAGTGAAATGGCCCAGGAGTAGGGAAGCTGACACATAGGTGAGTGTGGTGTGGATATAGCGGGCTTAAAAGTCCAGATGATGGATCTGGAGAGATGGCTCAGCCTCTAAGAGCACATACTGCCCTTACAGAGGAACTGAGTTTGGTTCCCAGCACCCACATCAGGCAGCTTGCAACTGCTTATAATTTCACATGCACCCGTGTCCACACGCACGTGCATGTACACACACACACACACACACACACACACACAATTAAAATAAATTAATCTTTAAGAAGTCCAGATGGTGTGTCAGGGTATTGACCTAGTACACTAAGAATGCTGGGTGACTGTAGCACTTGGGCTGAACACAGTGATCTGTGTACTCTTCACCACACACTGCAGTGTTGTTGAGAAAACTGCTCAGTGCATCTAAGTGGCTACAATATGCTAGAAATGCATCTGCAAATAGACTCTGCCCACACAGAATGTAGATTCCAGCAATGCAGACAGGTGCCTGACGCACCAGTAATTACGATTAAGTTGACAGACACTACGGAGAAGTAGTGGACGCTATGGAAACGCCTGGGGAATCAGGAGAGGCGTCTTTGAGGATGTGATTCTCCCCAGGCAGAGGTTCCCTCTGGCCGATAGGCCGGGTCTCCTGGGCTCAGAGAGCAGCAGGTGAGATGTGATAAGGGTGGGAAGGAGCCACACTGCTCTATTGCTCCGCCTGGCAGCCCCTCAGCTGCCCTGGCTTTACTTCCTCCAGGTCTCTCCTGAGGTATAGATGTGACATGGGAAGCAGCCGCATCAGAGAGACCAATAGCTCACAGCCCTCTAAGCTTTATTACAAGTAAACAAGTAAAGAATTTTGTGTTCCCTGTGATCCCTGGAATTTCAGTCTCCATGAGGCTGGAGACCTCTGTCTGTTGTTCACTACCGTAGTCACCAGGGCCTAGAGCATGGTACCCCAGGGTTCCGTCAGGAAACTACAGAAATTGGGAAGGTGACTGGAGATGGGGCTACGGTGCTAAGTCAGGCTCCAGTATTCACAACTTTATAGGTCACACTCAGAATTTTGTTTTTAGTCAAAAAAATTGGACAGTCATTGGAAGATTTAAAGTATAGCATTAAATAGCTCTGGCTATAGAGCAAAGAAATACTTAGGGAAGGAAAATGAACAGATGGCTAGGAAGCCATTGTCATCATCCAGGTGAGAGGTAGGGAGCTTAGAGTATAAAGACAGTAGGGACGAAGAGAGGTGGACAGAGGTGCGAGGCCTTAGGTAGGCAGGCGTATGAGGGCTCAGGTAGACAGGGGTTCAAGGCCTAAAGTAGACAAGGCTGTGAGGCCTCAGGTATACAGGGATCTATGGCCTCAGGTAGGCAGGGGTGAGAGCCTCTTTAGACAGAGGTGTGAGGACTCAGGTGGACAGAGGTACACAGCCTCAGGTAGACAGGAGTGCATGGCTGACATAGGACAGAATGGTGGACTAGATCTGAGAAGACTCCCAGGCTCACATCTGATTTTAAATTGTCATCTGTTCCTTATAACCTAGCCATGTCCAAATAAGAATGCTGCTCAGCTGAGGGAGTTTCCAAGAGTTTTAAAAAAAAATAATGATGATCATCTTCCTTATATAGATGAAAACAGAAGACTGCTAAGATGAAATATACAAAATGTGGAGATGCAGTTACTGTTGTCGAGTAAGGGAGATGCTGAGTGGGTGCCTCCCTAGGACAGCCCAGAGCCTGGGCCGCTCGACAAGTGTGCTGCTGTCTCAGTGATGGTGGTTATTATCCTTGAGTTCTGTGCACCTTGTCAGCCCCGCTTGCCTGAAGGATACTTCAGAAATACTAAGAGCAAAGACTGCTGTGTACAAACCTACAATCTGAACTACAGAATGCATGGTTTGGACATCTTCATTAAGGGTGCAGTTACTTTCGGTTTACACCTCTGTCTCCAACAAGCTGATGGCTCTGACTTGTAGTCCAGATTCAAGGGTAAAGAGCTTGGAAGAGGAGCTTGAGAGTTAAGAGTGCCCCAAGGATGTGATTGCTAACTTGTGGATCCTGAGGAGGGACTGAATCTGCAGAAACCAGCACACAGGAAGGGAGAGTGTCAGCATGTGGAGGCAGAGCTCAGGCACCTTCCACAGCCAGCCAGGCAGCACAGCACTATTGTTTTCTGGAATATTCACTGGTATAGAAAACTGTATATGAAGGGGATGCGGGCTTTGAGAATTGTGTGAAGATTATTGTTATTATTGTTTAGCTTCTGTGCTCATTTCCTCTGAGAATACTGATGTATCAT
>LR749709.1:1502764-1592501 GCA_902729485.2 Mus minutoides
CTTCTATTGTGTTTTGTATTTTATGTCTCAGTGTTCTACTCAGAAAGTCTTCTCCTGTGCCAGTGAGTCCAAGGCTATTTCCACTTTCTCTTCTATTGTGTTTTGTATTTTATGTCTTATCTTTGATCCATTTGGAGTTGAATTTTGTACAGGGTAATAAGTATGGATCTATTTACAGTCTTTGTTTGTTTGTTTGTTTCAAGACAGGGTTTCTCTATATAGTCCTGGCTGTCCTGGAACTCACTTTGTAGACCGAGGCCAGCCTCGAACTCAGAAATCCACCTGTCTCTGCCTCCCAAGTGCTGGGATTAAAGGTGTGTGCCACCACACCCAGCTATGTGTCTTCTACATACAGCTATGTAGAAGCTATGTGTCTTCTACATACAGCCAGCCAGTTTGACCAGGGTGTATTTCTGGCTTCTTTTTCACATATCAGGTGCTGATAAGTGTAATGGATTTTGGTCTGGGTCTGTCTTTCTGTTCCACCAATCAGCATGTCTGCTTTTGTGCCAGTACCATGTTGGTTTATTACTGTAGCTTTGTAGTGTAATTTGAGGTCAAGAAAGGTGATACCTCTCACACTTATTTTATTTTTTTAATTCATGTATGAATAATCTTCTGCATATACACTCACAGACCAGAAGAGGGCATCAGATCCCATTACAGATGGTGTGAGCCACCATGTGGTTGCTGGGAATTGAACTCAGGACCTCTAGAAGAACAGTCAGTGAAAAACAGCTAATTCTGTAGCTAGTTCTGGAGTTTGGGGGTTGGGTGTGTGTGTATGTGTATTTTCATATGAAACTGTAAATTGTCCTTTTAAAATATGTGAAGAGTCATGTTGGAGTTTTGATGGTGATTGAAATGAATCTGTAGGTAGTGTTTGGTACCATTTTTACTGTACTAATCTTACTAATCCATGAACATGGGAAATCTTTCCATCTTCTGATATCTTCTTCAGTGTCTTAAAGTTTTTCTTTTACAAGTCTTTCCCTTGATTGCTTAGAGTTACCCATGATATTTTATATTAATTGAGGCTAGTATAAAAAGTGTTGTTTCCCTGATTTCTTTCTCAGTCTGTTTGTCAGTTGTTTGGGGGCGGGGGGAGGCTACTGATTTTTAGTGAGTGGATTTTGTATGTAGCTACTGTGTTGAGAGTAATTATCAGCTGAAGGAGTTTCCTGGTGGAACTTTGAAAGTCACATGTATACTCTCATCATCTGCAAATGAAGATACTTTGACTTCTTCCTTTCCAATTTCTGTCCCCTTCGGTTACGTCATTGCGGTAGCAAAGACTCCAAGTGCTATATTGAGTAGATTTGGATAGGTTAAATGACCTTGTCTTCTTCTTGATTTTAGTGGAACTGCTTTTGAGTTTCTCTCTATTTAAGCTGATGTTGACTGTGAGCTTGCTGTATATTGCCTTTATTAAGGTATGTCCTTTGTATTCCTAACTTCTTTAGGATTTTTATCACGAAGGAGTGTTGGCTTTTGTCAAAGGCCTTGTGTGTATCTAATGAGATGATCACGTGGTTTTGCCTTCCAGTCTGTTTCTATAGAGAATTATGTGTATCAGTTTACAAATGGGGAACTATCCCAGCCTGTTTAGGATGAAGCCTGCTTGGTCATGGTAGATTATCTTTTTGATGTATTATTGGGTTCACTTTGCAAGTATTTTTATTGAGAATATTTGCATCTATGTTCCTAAGAGAAATTGATCTGGAATTCTCTTTCTTGTTGGGTCTTTATGTAGTTTCAATATCAGGATACCTGTGGCCTCATAAAGGAAGTTTGGCAGCGTTCTCTATGTTTTTATTTGGGGAAGTAATTGGAAGAGTATTCACATGAACTCTTTGGAAGTCTGGTAGAATTCTGAATTAAAACCACTCAGCCTGGAATTTTTGTTTTGTTGTTGGGAGACTTTTAATTACTGCTTCTATTTCATTAGGAGTTACAGGTCTGTTTAAATTGATTATCTGATCTTAATCTAACTCTAGTAAGTGGTACTTATCAAGAAAACTAACTATTTCTTTCTAATTTTCCAATTTGGTGGAGTACAGGTTTTTAAAGTATGCCTTTACAATCCACCGGGTTTCCTCCTGTCTTGCTATATCCCTCTTCTCGTCTCTATTTTATTTATTTGGATCTTCTCTTCCTGCCATTTAGTTCATTTGGATAAGGGTTTGTCAATATTACTGATTTTCACAAGGAACTAACTCTTTGTTTCATTGATTCTTTGTGGTGGTGTTGTTCTTATTTTATTGACTTCAGTCCTGAGGTTGCTTATTTCTTGCCATTTCCTCCTTTGGGGTTTGATTTCTTTGTCTTATTCTAGAACTTACAGCTATGCTCTTAGGTTAGTAGTAAGAGACCTGTCCAAGTTTTTCATGTAGGCACTTAGTGTGATGAGCTTGCCTCTAAGAGCAGCCTTCATTGTGTCTCAGAAGTTTGGCTATTTTGTGTATTCATTTTCATTCCAGGGAAGAAAGTCTTTACTTTCTTCCGTAATTTTTGTCTTGACCCACTTTTTTCCTCCCTAGAGAGTTGTTCAGTGTCCATGAGTTTGTGTAAGCCTTTTGTTGTCGTGCTCCAGCTTTGGTCCATGGTGATCGGATGGGATGCAGGGCGTCACTGCAGTTTCCTGTGTCTGATGAGACTTGCTTTATATCAGAGTATTTGTTCAGTTTTGGAGGGAATCCCATGAGGTACTGAGAAGGTATACTCTTTTGGGTGGAATGTTCTATAAATATGTTAGGTCCAATATTTCTCTATTGGCCAGTCTGTTGGTAAAAGTCAGGTATTGAAAGATTCCACTCTCAGTGTGGGGGAGTTAACATGTGATTGAAGCTGTAGTAGTGTTTGTTTTGTGTTGTTGCATTTGGTGTGTAGATGTCAGAATTGCAGTGTCCTCTTGGTGGAGTTTTCCTTTGAGTATATATGCCCTTCTCCATCTCTTCTGATTGCTTTTGGTTTGAAGTCTATTTTGTAGTGTTCTTATGAAATCAGACAAGCTTATTTGTATTACCCAATATATTGCCCCAGTGACTGGCAGATAGGCAAAGGCCAAGAACACTGGGAAGGGGATTTGTGCCTTAAACCTCACATCATCATTGTCACCAAGCAGTACTTGCAATGTTGCAGATCTAGTTTCAGCAAATACTGAAGTCAAAGCTGGTACTCCATAAACCTCTGTAGACGGCTCCAGTCAGAAGCCACCCTGGACCTCAGACCACAGCCCAGTATTACTAGGAGTTCAGTTGGGAGGTTACTAGAAGAAATGAAGGATTTGTGCTTCAGTGTGAGCTCAAGGATCTCATGGCAGGATCCCTATTCAACTTTAGGAAAGATGGTGCCAACAGCTGCTAGGGAAACGAGAGCTCGGGACTGTATTGGAGCTGGCAGCCAAAGCAGGTTCTGTTTGGGTAATTTTGAGGCTCAAGTCACCTGTGAATGTTGTTGCACTTGCAGATGTTAAGATCCATGTTCCTTAAGTTTAGTGTGCACGGTGGCTCCTGTGACTGCTTCTCGTCATGTGAGGCCCAGTTGTATGACCTCTGCTGCCTTTTAGTTCGAGGGTCACTGTGAATAGGTGTGGCACTGTATATGTCTGTAAGATATTTGAGAGTTACACTATCATGTGTACCAGGAACGTGATTCCTGTAAAGAAAGGGATACAGTTCATGAAATGTGAGGCGTTAAAAGGCATACATTTAGAACTGATGTGGGGAAACTTGAAGTTGCATCTAGTGGTGAGCAGGTGCCTCTGAGCCAGGCAGACAGTGTGGGATCTCTGTGCGCCTGCTGCTTGCTAGATTTTCTTCTGGACATTAGTTTTCCTGTCAGGCAATTGTGTGTCAGGATAAGTGGCTACCTGTAGAAATGCCCAGTACCACTAGTATCCTGCAGTTGACTGGGGGATCTGATAATAGTCCCAGTTCATACTGTCTCTTAAATATATTTAACTTTGTCAGAGTATCTAATGGGACAGTGAAAGTGCTGTATAAGCCAAGCTGCTGTGTTCCCATGCTGGGTCCCTGCTACCTAGCTGTGTGACACTGGAAAGTCTCCCAAACACCTATACCTTGATTGTTTGTTTGTTGATATATCAGGTTTTTAAAAATATAAAACTAAATTTACAAAGCTAAGTACTGGAGTCTTGGGGTGGTTGTATTACATAAGTGATTATAGAAACATAGTAACAACTATATGATCAATTTGTTATTAGATAACCCCCAAAAGTCATCTATCTTAAACCCGAAAAGTCTCTTCAAACATTTCCCTAGCTACTGAAGCTTTTGCTTCCTAGTAAATGTGTCATTTATTTCATGTTTGTGGCTCATACATAACTTACTGTGCTGAATATTAAAGCACAATTTTTAAATCACATTTACTTATGTGTATGTGGGGGTCGGAGGCAAGCGTGCATATACCACACAGCACTCATGTGAAAACTAGAGGACAGCTTTTGGGAATCAGTTCTTTTCTTCCTTCATGTGGGTCCCAGAGATTAAACTCAGGTTTCCAGGCTGATGACAAGTACCTTTACCTGTTGAGCTGTCTTGCTGTCCCCAAAATTTACATTCTGAGGCTGGTGGGATGGCTCAGTGGGTAAAGGTGCTTACTAAAGCCCAGTGTCCTGAGTTCAGTCGCAAGGATCCACATACAGGTAGAAGGAGGGAACTAACTCCACAAGGTTGTCACATCGCGCGCACGCGCACGCGCGCACACACACACGTACCACGCACACAAGATTTTTAAAGGAAAGAACTATCATCCCACAATGTCCTTCTTGTTTGTCTCCAGATTATTCAGAGCTGGGAGAGCTCCCTCCACGCTCTCCTTTAGAACCCGTGTGTGAGGACGGCCCATTTGGCCCAGTACAGGAAGAAAAGAGGAGGACATCTCGCGAGCTTCGAGAGCTGTGGAAAAAGGCCATCTTGCAGCAGATCCTGCTCCTCAGGATGGAGAAGGAGAATCAGAAGCTACAAGGTTGGTTTGGAGAGAGAAGCTGAGCAAAACGGATGCTCTTCCTTAATCCTTGCACACAGGATACAGTCTTCAAAAACAATAGTCGAGGTGGCCTCACATATGTGGACGCCTGTCGTTTCTGTTTACGTTTTCTTTCTTTCTTTTTTTTTTTTTTTTTTTTTTTTTTGGTTTTTCGAGACAGGGTTTCTCTGTGTAGCCCTGGCTGTCCTGGAACTCATTTTGTAGACCAGGCTGGCCCTTGAACTCAGAAATCCGCCTGCCTCTGCCTCCCGAGTTCTGGGATTAAAGGCGTGCACCACCACGCCCGGCGCTGTTTACGTTTTTGAAGTAATAGTGACACCATTTACTTTCCAGACATTTAAAGTAAGTCTTACCAACTGTCACATATTCCTGTGTACCATGAGAAGCACCATGTCTAGAACTTGTGAAATATAAGCTGCCATATAAGCTCCGAGTCTCAGAAGTGGTTTTGATTGGCTAGCTAGCTTGCTGGCTGGCTGGCTGCTTGGGTGGTTGGTTGGTTGGTTGGTTGGTTGGTTAGTTGGTTGGTTGGTTTTGTTGTGGTGGTTGGTTTATGGGATTTATTTATTTTTTTCTTTTTATCCCCAGCCATAATTTCTGCCTGGGTAGTGAGATTAGACTAATCCTATATAAATCCTTAAGGTATATAATTCAATTTTGTGTGGCTGTTTAGTGAGTTCCTGGAAGACTGTCCTGTGTGTTCTGCTACAGAGCTGGGGATGAGACTGGGTGGGGAGGGTTTGGTCTTTGGGTACACAGAGAGAAAAGAAGGTCTGAAGGCAGCCTGTATCATTTGTTTGAAGGTGGTGTTATTTCTGTAGTATGTAGTTTACCTGGACAGATATCTCCATTATCAAAATGACAGGAACTTGGAAAATTTAAATTTTTTTGTAAGCCACTGCCTAGATTTGAAGTCCTAAAGATTCTGAGTGGGAAGTCTGAGCACACCCTCCCAAAGGGAGGCTAGGCTGTGGCAGGAGGTTCATTCACGGTGCCATTCCTTGATGCAGTTTTGGAATAAGTGTCTTTCATTGAGCATTATGCTTGGTCACACGTTTTTGTCTTTGAATAGGATGCCGAAGCTTGAATAGAACCGAAAGTTACTAAGACACCAGATCTTAGAAATAAACTCTCAGAAGGTGTTCTGTCCCATGAAGCCCTGCTGGCTAGAACTCTCTGCCGCTCTTCTTAGCTAGTGTCACAGTGGTAGCTAGATGTCCTCCTCATGATCAGGAGTCTGTGAGTTACCACAGCACTGTACATGAGGAATACAGTGCCTGCTGCTGAGGACACAGACTGCTGAGCTGTCAAATGAGAAACGTAGACTTACTCTTGATCAGGAGGAAGTGAGCTGAAGAAATAAAGCCCTGAATGTGATGGTAGCCCAGCTGTTGGAACAGCTGCCAAAAGAAGAAGCCAGGGCTCTCCTGCTCACAGTATTGCCGCTGAGAACAGGTTGTTTAGTCAGGGTGTAGTGAGCAGTTTTTTAACAGTTTAGTATTAAGCTTTTTCCTACTTCATTCTTCTAGTGTGTGTGTGTGTGTCTGTGTGTCTGTGAATGTGTGTTTGGCATGGGGCCTGCCCTTACGAGTGGTTTGTAAACTCCATGAGACTCCATTGGAGAAAACTAGTTTTTCATTTGCCAGTTATTATCAATTAGAGATAACTTCTGGGTTAGGGATGGGGCCTTGTGTCCACTTCTCTCTGTCCTGGGACCCATCTGGCACAGACTCCTGCAGGCCATGTGCATGCTGCACAGTGTCTGAGTTCCTATGTGCATCAGCCCTGATACGTTTAGAAGGCCTTGCTTCCTTGGTGTCCCCCATCTCCTCCTGCTTTTACAGTCCTGCCTCCTCTTCTGTAGGTTCCCTGAGCTCTGAGGGGAGGGAATTGACCTTTTGTTTACAACTGAGTGTACATCATCTGTTTGTGGCTCTCTGTATTTGTTTCCACTTACTGCAGAAGGAAGCCTCTGTTTACTCAGGGCATTTATTTATTTTTATTTTTATTTTTTTTTAATCTATCGGTCCTTTATGTACACATTATGGCTTTGTGTTTTGTGGTTTTATGGGATTCCTGTGTGTGTTTCTGTGTCTTTATGTGTTTCTTGTGGTCTTTCGTTGGCTCTTTTTCTTCTGTTTGTTTGTTTTGTCATATTCTAATTTGTTTCTTCTTCTTTTATTATTCTTTAAATGCCTGTTTGTTTTCTAATGAGAGTCAGAAAAAGGGTAAATTTGAATGAAAGGATCTCAGAAGAGTTGGGGGATGGGAAATCATAGCCAGAATATATTGTATAAAAATAATAAAACAAAAGAAAAATAGAAAATAAAAAATAACTTGTGTATATTAAAAATATATAGGAAATTATAATAAATATTTAAAAATTAAAGGTAATATTTTATGGGCCTGTGAGATAGTTTAATAAGTAAAGATGCTTGCCACACAAGCCTGATGGCCTGAGTTCAGTCCTCAGAACCCACAGCGGGGAAAGAGATCCAACTAACCCCTATATGTGCCCCATGGCATCTGCAGCTTTACTGATGTCTGTGCGCTCTCTCTCGCTCTCTCTCTCTCTCTCTCTCTCACAGACACACACACACACACACACACACACAGCTGAGGGAGGGGTAGTCATAACATTACAAAGTGTGGTATCAAGAAAATGACAGCTGTGTATTTGGGGACCTTTGTTGAAAATTGAGAGGTCACTCACTAATGCTCATTCTGTAGCTCTTGAGGCACCAGTCCTGCAGGTGGCGGCAGCCCAGTGAAACGAAACCTGAGATACACCTATAAGGAGAGAGAAGTTGGTTGCTCTTGGGAATGTTAGAAGTCATGAGTAGAGTTGGTGACATAGGATCAATATACCTCAGAAACAAAGTGTGTGCTGCTGTGCCAGGGATGGCTGACAGACCTGCATGAGCAGGGGAGTGTTTGCTGGGTTGCCTTGGTCATCTTGCCAGGACTGTGCTGTGCCCACTGTCGACCTTTCCAGGCAATGGGCAGCGTTGGTTCTGCTGGTCTTACAACTTTACTGCTTGGGTTCATTTATCTTACCTCTGTTTAACCTGGGATGTTTATCTTGTGGTCAGCATGTAATCAAGTTTCTAAATTTAATATAGGAAGTGTTAATCCATTTATTAGCCTTGCTCTACCTATATTGTTGAGAAATAATCAACAGTAGCAAGTTGAATGCTTCAAAATATTTAGTAAGCTTGATAGCAGTGAATTGAGCTGGGGCCATTAAATATAGAAGCTAGGTCAGACAGGACCAATCAGAGCATTGACTGTGTAAACAGAAACTATTACTCTGTGGGTTGTTTCCTTCCTTCCATACACTTCTTATAAGAGGTTTAAGCTGTGGGGGTGAGTGGCTCTTGAGCTTGGTCAGGATTCAAGCGGACTTGCATACTCTTTAGAAAAGAAAATTGAGGAACACACATGACAAAGTCTTTCTCTGGCTAAGTCAGTTTTCTGCTCTTGGAATCTATAGATACAATACTAATTACTATTCTGGAAGTGTTTCATCCCAGACAGAAGTTAACCCCATTGTCTAAATCTGCCTCTCTGTGGTGTAAACACTTGGCAGCTGGGACTGTGCGTTTCTTTCCCAGTGACACAGATACGCTGTCCTCGTTTGCTTTCTATTGCTGTGATTTAAAAAAAAAAATCAGCTTGGAGAGGAGAAAGTTTATTTGACTTCTAGTTTATAGTCCATCATTGGAGAAGTGAGTGCAGGAGCTGAAGGCAAGAACTGAAGCAGAAACCCTGGAGAAATGCTTCGTTCTGCCTGGCTTCCTTCACATGCCTTGCTCAGCTACCTTTCTTAACCTTGGGCCTCCTACCCAGGGATGGCACCGTCCTACAGACAGCTGGGCCCTCTCACTCAATCACAGGCCGTTTTCCAATTGAAAGTCAGTCCCCAGATAACCCTACCTGTATCAATTTGATAAAGATAAAAAAAAAATTAAAAACAGCCAGCACTCACACATCGCATCTCTGCAGGGCATACAGCCCCCTGCTGTTCCTCTAGGTAAGGTCACTTTCCCTGTATTTTAAAATAAAGCTGTGAACAGCCTAGTCGGGGACAGCATAACCTTGGCACAGGCATGCCAATGCTTATCAGACTACTTCATCTAAGATAACAGTTTATGCCTAACTACTATTAGAGAGTTATATAGTCTACAAATCCATGGTGATACATTACATCTTAAATTGTAGTTGAAGCCCTTTCAGTTTACAACATTTTTCTTAAGCTTGTTGTAGAAAATAATTTAAAGTATTATAATTTTTCTTAAATCTCTAAGCCTAGGGGCCATTTAATTGCTGAGCCCTTGAAAGTTTACTTTTCCAGCTAGCTTACAAGGGATGGTAATAGTTTGTAGGAGATTTGTGGAAGGGGCAGGGGCAGGATTTAGTGGGAGCCTGGGGACTGAGTGCCAGCAGCTTGCCCTGCCCTGTGGGTATGCCTCAGAGCTGAACAGCAGTCACAGTGTCAAGTTAGTTCATGTGGCCATTGCTCTGTTGGGAAAATCCTGCAAAATACGTGTGATTTCGTTCTGTCCTGTTTGCCTCAGTCCAGGATGAGTGTGGACACGCAAGCTTTTCAGTAGTACTGTGAAGGCTTAGGGGTCTGTAGCTACGGGTCCTGCCTTGGCTGATAAGGCCTTTCACAGGCCACTGACTGTAGGCAGCAATGTCCTTGGGAATCTGAGGCAGGGGAGGCTGCAATAAGATCCTTGGATTAAGCCTCTGGCCAAGTCTTCTGGCAGCTTTTTTTTTGGGGGGGGGGGGGGCTGTGTGAGGTTCTGTGGACTTGAGATGGAGTTCTGGTTGTTTGCTGGGCAGTGTTGGGGAACACAGACATGCTTATGACAAAGGCCACTGCTAATGAAGCCACTGGTGCTCAGAGCCCAATGCCGGCTCCCGCAGCCTAAGGAGGCTAGTGATGCTCCTGATGTGCCAGGTGTGGTGAGCTCAGCTCTATTGATGCTCCTGATGTGCCAGGGGTGGTGAGCTCAGCTCTAGCGACATGCTTTCTCGTCTTGGGAGTTTTAAAAATATGAGACCCTAAAGGCTTTCTTCACTGGTTTCTAGCTTCTGTTTGGTAATTTAAGTGTGATTCTCATTGAGGCTTTGGTCTTTGTTGGTGAGATGCCATAGCTAGCTTTAGCTTTCTAAGATGCCTTCTGAAAGGGGATCTCTGCTACAGAGATGTCACTAATGGTTGACAGCACCAACATGAGGCCTGCCTCTCGATAAGGAGGACCTTAGACTGTCTCTGCAGCTTAGTGAACAGAAGTTACTGGGACTCTGCCGGGCCAAGCACTGGGAACACCAGTAAGGTATTGAGAAGAAGTGGGTAAACGTTAGTGGTAAGGCCAGAAGGCCGTGATGGGGGAAATGAAGACAATTTCCTAGGCTTTCATATTTGTTCCATCTAAGTCCTGACCAGGTCCGACTCTACCTTAGGGTCTGGGTGGGGCATAGTAAGGGTGAAATGGCTAAAGATGCATGTCTAAGAGGAGGAAAAGGTGGGTTAGGTTGACCTGTGCTGTTGGCTACAACTCAGGAGCTCCTGCTCACCTGCCCTCCCTCACCTCTTCCAGCCTCTGAAAATGATTTGCTGAATAAACGCCTCAAGCTTGACTATGAAGAAATCACTCCGTGTCTTAAAGAAGTCACTACAGTGTGGGAAAAGATGCTTAGCACTCCAGGAAGATCCAAAATCAAGTTTGACATGGAAAAAGTGCACTCAGCTGTTGGGCAAGGTAAGCTTTCCCAGTTGCTATCTGGCCAGCCTCACCCTCTGTAATGACTAGAAGGGTGGAATAAGGGTATTTGCAAGTCTGGTTTCTGTGGTGGTCTGGCCTCTTCATCTTTACTCACAGTTTTTCCTGATGTCTAATTGATTGATGTGGGTTCCATCACCTTTCAGGATCTTAGTTACATTAATTAAAATGCCCGGAAAACCAGGCACCAGTATGTTGATAGGAAAACTCAAGGCTTAGGTGCCTGTGAACTGGATAAGTGCTGAGCTAAATAGGAAACTAAAAAGGAACTGAGTGGTTTCTTGCTGGTTGGGTATCCCAGGGAAACAGTAGAGTGCTCAACTCGCCTTCCAGCCGGTGGTCCGGGTTTGGACCTCAGTCCAGGTAAGCTTCTTGTGGTGTAATCTTAAGCAAAGACCCACCTCTCTAGGTGAGCCCCACTTGGTTTTTACATTTTTCTAAAAAGCTGTATTTCTGTGTGTGTGTGTGTGTGTGTGTGTGTGTGTGTGTGTGTGTGTGTTTGCACATGTGAGTGCCAGTGCCCACTGACGTCAGAGGTTTTGCATCCCCGGAGGCTGAGTTATGGCTGGTTGTCTTTACCTCATCCTGAAATCAAATGAGGTCTTCTGTGAGAGCAGTAAATGCTCTTAGCTGCTGAGCCTTACTTGGTATACATGGAAGACATGGGTGGTGATGCTGGCTGTGAAAGTAAATGACCTGAGACCCCAGAGCACGGCACACGAGTCTGTGTCCTGGATGGCTTAGAAGGTGGGACATGTGGCTGCCTTTCACTGTGGTCTGCCAGTCGGGATTGCTCTGTCTGTGAAGAGGTGAGTGCAGAACTTGAGAAGAATCTGGAAACATTTCCAGCAGTTTGTCACGGTTCCTCGAATGCCATGTGAGTCTGTGTTTCCTCATTCTGGTTCTCTCATTCTGGGTTTTTGTTTTTATTGTCACTGGTAACTTGGATTGCCTCAGTAAGTAATAGGCTTGCTGTTTTCATGGCTATACACCATGTTTACCCTGTCCTCAGCTGTCCCTCTCCCCTAGTGCCCTCCCTATGCCCCCTGCATGTCCCTCATTTTCATTTGCTCTAACTCATTTTTACCATGTATTATAAAAACATCAGTCTGAGGCTGGCAACGTTACTAGAGTAAGAGTGCTTGTTATACAAGCAAGCCTGTCAGCCAGAGTTTGACCCCATGGAACCCACATAAAGGTGGGAGAGAGAACATCTACACAGCTGTCCCTTCACTTCCACATACATGTCACGGGACACGTCCACACATACATTGTACATACACACAAGTAATAAAAAAAAAAGTAAACACATCAGGCGTTTATAGATGAGAAATTCTCAAAGAATAAAAACCTACATTTTAGAGCTTAATTTGGATGGATTTGGGTATGGAAGTATAGCAGTAGTGATTTCTCTTACCATGAGCCTCAGGAAACCTTGGTGTGAGCTGGGAGCCTGCTGAAAGCTGTTTGCTTTCAGTGCCGCTGAGGTCGGCTCACTCTAGCTCTGAGTGAGGCTTGCAGGTCTGTGTGGACATCACAGGATTTTCCTGTAGCCTTGTCTGTTGTCCAGAGGAAGCAGCCTCCACGTGTAACTCATTGCTAAGAACGTTACTAGAACCAAACGGTGTCTCTATCATAGTCTTCTTACAAAAATAAAGATGAGTTGCGTGTGCACGCTTGCTCCTTGCCTGGTGCCAGCAGTGGCCATCTCACCCAGCTCCCACGGCTAGCTTCACCAAACCTCCAACGACCACCCAGCGGTTGTGCCCTTTCTCTGGCCTTTCTCTTGAGTCGCTGTGGATGGAAAACACCAGGCAGCCTTCATATTTTAAAACCAGCCAGATAACACAACTGCTGGGTGAAGAATATCCTGCCCCATCCTCCTTAGCTTCCACCACCTGTGGAGTCCCCGAGACCTACATATCCGTTGCTTCCTATCCTCTCTACAGCCTTGTCCATTGTCCAAGTCCCTCTCCCTCTCTCCTTCTTCTCCTCCTGGGGCCTGGAAATCCCACCTTATCCTTTGCCCAGAGATTAGCTTCAGCTGTCTTTATTGACCAGTTAAAATGGGGAGAAGGTTCACATGGAATCACCCGAGTAAGTGACCCACTCCTGAGCAATCCACAACAAAGATTTATTTATTTATTTTAAGTATATGCTTTTCTTGCCTACATGTATGTCTGTATACCATGTGCATGTTTGATGCCCAAAAAAAGATCAGAAGAGGGTGCCAGAGCCCCTGGAACTGGAGTTATAGACAGTTGTTAGCCACGATGTGGCTCGTGCCTTTAGCCACCGAGCCCTCAGTCAGCTCTTTTAGCCATTATTAAAAATGTCTTACTATGTTGGGAGATACCTCAGTGGGTAAAGCACTTTTTGTGCAAAGTGTGAGCACTGGAGTTCACATTCTCAGAACCGTGTAAAACCTAAACACGTGTGGTGACTACCCGTAAGTCCAGCACTCAAGAGGCAGAGCCAGGGGATTCCCTCGGAAGACTGGCTAGCCAGACTAACCCACCTGCCAGGTTCAATGAGACCCTGACTCAAAGTAGAGCGCTAGTGAGGAAGGCACTAGATGTCAGCTTTGGACCATTAGATGCACATGCTTGAGCATCTCCACCCCCACCACCCCACACATACACACATTCACACCTCATGCAAATACGTAAATAAACAAACCCTTTTACTGAGCTTTCACAGGGTAGCTTTTAGTACTCGTGGGTAGGTATTGCTGGTTTTGACATTCCCTTCCTATGGATTAAGGAGACTTGAGTGACAGTCGGGCCCTCAGCTTGCAGGAGCTCTCACCATCATGCCAAGCTGCCTCTGGTTGAGACATGTTCTGTACAGGCAACAGTTGCCAGTGTGACCTGCGTTAGTGTCTTCACCGCTCTGTATTTCTGCCTCCTGGCTGGCAGCAGGAGAAAGCCTGGCCCAGCTTGCTGTTGCTGCAGTGTTGTGCATCTCTGGTGGGTTTTACACCCATTGTGGCTGCTGCAGTATGTATGACCTTTACATGGGGGGCTTGTGGGTAGCTGTTTTGAAAACATAGAAGGCAGAGGTGAACACACCCATCTTTCCCTTTTCACAGTAAGCTAGACAGTGTTCTGTGGTGACACCTCAGAAGCAATTGCTTGCTCTCTGGCAGCTGATCAGAGGCCTGGCATCTGGGCCTGTGGTTCCTGTTCCGTGTGGTGAGGGAGATGATAGCTCCAGATATCTGGACCCTGGGGACTGGGGTTCAGCAGGGCTGATCTTGAATTCCTTTTGACCTCTCAAATTTGGTCATTCCCTGAAGGAATGAATGCACACAAACACCAGAGGCTCTGTCATCCATTTTCAATACCTGAAGACTTAGCATCTTCAAACAAATGGCCACTGGTCACCTATGTCTCAGAAGTTTTTAAATGATCCTGAACATGATTTCGGCTCTTCGAGCAGAGGCTAAGTCACCTCAGAGACCGTGAGAGAGAGAACAGTGCCTGTGTGGGTGATGAGTCCTTTCCCCCTAGTAGGGATGTAGAAATTGTTCCAAGTTGCCATGAGAAGGGAGTAGCAGATTAAGGAGTCAGCTTGGGAAGAAAAAGAATTCTGTGGAGAATTAAGTCACTCAAAGTTCATGTGCATCTAATGATTTCTTGAAAGAAAACAAGGGCTTTGCAGACCCCACTGTTGCTTTTCGCTGCTTGCTGCAGCCATGCTCAACCCCACCGTGTGTGTTCTATAACATCATGGCTGATGACGAGCCCTTGGGCCTCGGCTCCTTCGAGCTGTTTGCAGACCGAGCTCCAAAGACAGCAGAAAACTTCCAAGCTCTGAGCACAAAAGGAGAGAAAGGATTTGGCTATAAAGGTTCCTCCCTTCACAGAATTATTCCATGATTCATGTGCCAGGGTGGTGACTTCACACGCCATAATGGCACTGGCAGCAGGTCCATCTACGGAGAGAAATTTGAGGATAAGAACTTCATCCCAAAGCATACAGGTCCTGGCATCTTGTCCATGGCAAATGCTGGACCAAACACAAATGGTTCCCAGTTTTTTATCTGCAAGCATGTGGTCTTTGGGAAGGAGAAAGAAGGCAGGAACATTGTGGAAGCCATGGAGCGTTTTGGGTCCAGGAATTCTAAGACCAGCAGGAAGATCACCATTTCCTGTGACTGTGGACAGCTCTAATTTCTTTCGACTTGCAGGCATTTTACCCATCAAACCATTCCTTCTGTAGCTCAGGAGAGTGCCCCTACCCCATCTGCTGTAATCTCTGCTCTCACTGAAGTTCTTTGAGTCCCATATTTTCCTCATTCCCCTTCAAGTCTAGCTGGATTGCAAAGTTAAGTTTATGATTATGAATAAAGACTAAATAAGAAAAAAAGAAAAAGAAAACAAGGTGCTGAATCCTAGAAGCAAGTAGCTGGTTTTCTCGGATGTTGTTGTGAAGTGACCACACAAACGATCAGCAGGATGTGTCAGATACAAACTCCACTTACCTATCACTTACTGTGCTATGTTTAGTAGCTGAAACCAAAACAAAGTGACCCAGCCATGTGACCATTCCATGCATATTCCAGGGAAATAATACAGTAGGCATTTCCATATGTTGACTGTACTACAGTACTCCTTTCTCACTCACAGGTTGGTACTTTCTCTACGTAGAGAAACTCCCACAATGCATTTGCAGGTGTAGAAGTTATAGGTACATGAATGTGCCTCCTGGGTTATTTGGCACAGGCCCATGTACCAGACCTTGTCCTGGTAAAATAAGCAATGGGTCCCCTCCTCTTCTTCGTCCTCCTCTGCCTCCTCCTTCTCCGATGAGTTCTGTTTTGAATGTTGGAACTGCATGTCCACTTTGGTTGTGGGTGGGTTTTTGCTTTTTCTCTTTATACCCTTTGCGTTGCCAGAGTTTTTTCTTTTATAGCAGTAAGCATGTATCATTTCTCATATTAGTGAGAATAAACAGTTGTTCACATATGAGCTGGGTGAGCGTCTCTCACTCAGCCAGAACTCCCTGCCTGCTGGCCTTCTGTGACCAGGCTTCCTCTGGAATTAGAAGGGAAACCAAACTGAGCGTGGAGAGGGTGGTTTAGGACAACCTAAGCAGAAGCGCTGAGTCTGACTGCAGGACTTGTTGCTTCAAATCCCAGACTCAGCTAATCCTGCAATATGAGAGTATCTGGTATTGTTGGGTAACATGGCCAATGTTCTCTTCCTCCCCCAAATAATTCTGACAAGATAATGAGAATGATTTAGTAATAAGAGGAAATTGGACATCTCCTGACTTGGGAAGAATTTCCAGTTTGACAGAAAGTATTTGGTGAAAAAGCCCCTGTATAAATCACTCAGCATGCTGGCTGTGTTCACAGTTTGCTTTCAGTCAGGGTCTAGAGTGTTACAGATTTGTTCCTTCTCTACCTAACCTCATCCCCCCCCCCCTCTGTGAGTGTGTGTGTGTGTGTGTGCGCGCGCGCGCGCGCGCGCGCGCACACACACACGCACCTAAGACAGATCTGAGCAGGCATGGTAAGGAAGGAGAGAAGGGTCAGAAGTCATGTAAGAAAGCAGCCATTAGAGTAGGCTAGTTTCTGGTTGCTACCATAGCAAATAACTACAAATAACTTGGTGACTAAAACAGCACAAGTTGGCCAGCAAGGTCATTCAGTGTGTATACATTTGCATGTAGGTGTGATGAGCTGAGTCCAGTCTCTGCATTCCACAAGAAGGAGCGAACCAATTCCTGAGAATTTTCTTCTGACTGACACACAAAGTTTTTGTTTAAAAAAAAAAAAGACCTGCACAGGTTCAAGTTACACAAAATTCCATATTGGAAAGGGGAAGTGGACATGAAGCCCCACCTCTAACCAAGATGTTATTTGCAATTGATAACTTCTGGCACAGGGATAATCACTTTTCTCCAATGGTATATCAGTCAAGTTCCAGGGCAGGCTCATGCTCAGAAGCAGGTGACCAACCAAAAATAGACTGGGAGAGGTTTTGGGTTGCTGTGGCTTGTTATTTCTTAGCTTCTTCTTCTTTTTTTCTTGCTTTATTTTGGCAGGAGTGTGTGTGTGTGTGTGTGTGTGTGTGTGTGTGTGTGTGTGTGTGTGTGTGTGTATATGTGTGTATGTGCGCGTGCGCGCGCACGAGTTTACTTTGAGAGAGATGAAGTTAGCAGAGTGGGAGGTTCTGAGAGGAGTTGGAGGGAATGAATATGATCACAATGGATTGTATAAAACATTTGTAAAAAACTGGGAAGAAAAGTGTGAGTGACAGTAATCCATGTGTACTGTACACAGGCCTAGAATTATCAAATATAAAGTTAACCTTGAGAGTTACAAAACACATGCACACATTTTTTCTTTTCTTTTTCCCCCTAGACAGGGTTTCTCTGTGTAGCCCTGGCTGTCCTGGAACTCACTCTGTAGACCAGGCTGGCCTCGAACTCAGAAATCTGCCTGCCTCTGCCTCCCGGGTGCTGGGATTAAAGGCGTGCACCACCACTGCCTGGCTATATTTTTTTCTTTGACAGTTGTGAAGTCTCAGTCAGGATGTCAGCCCCACTCTACCTGGGCCCTTCCAGCTTCTGCTGGCTGTAGCTGACTACACTTGTGTAACTTCTTGACTTGAAGCTGTCTTCCTCAGCTTCCATGGGCACACTGGCTCCTCTTCTCCTCTGGGTGCTGCTGTCAGGGACATTTGTCTCAAGATACAAAGTCCAGGTTCTAGTCACGACGACATCATCCTCAGTCCTGACTTTAGCCACATCTGCAGAAACAAGGCCGATTTTAGAGGCTCCAGGGGTTAGGAGATGGCTGGATGCTTTAGAAGCCCATTCTTCATTCCCTGCTCAGAGTTGTCAAGTTAATGCTCAGGTAAACGTTCAGAGAAAGTGTGGAATGCAGTTACTTAGCCCAGGGCCCTTCCTTACAGTTTTCCCAAGCTGATATCCAGGGTAGAGAAAAACCAACAGCTGTCCAAGGTACCCTGACCCACTCAAGATACCTTCCTTCTGGTTGGTTCTCTTCCCTTTTCCTTCATCTTTAAAGGTTGGCTTGCATGAAGGAGGCTGTGAGATCCTGATTGCTGGGATGCAGAGGGCCAGCTCTTTCCCCTTTTACCTTACTTTGGTTCTTTTCCTGTTCTGAGACGTGTGCATCGCCCTTTTATTCCTTGTTCTGAGACGTGTGCTTTGCCCTTTCATTGCCTCGGAGCATTGTTGGTTGGCTTCAGGTCTGCTCGGGTCGGATCAGGATTCCTGCCATAACTCAAGAATCACGGTACTTGGAGACTAGGAGTGGCATAGTCCATGAAGTCCTTGTCTTGCAAGTGTGAGAGCCTCCATTTGGTTCCCAGAACCCATAAGAAACCTGGGAGTAATAGTGCCTGCTGTAGCCCCAGTACATCCCTGGGGCTGACTGGGGAATGCAGCCTAGTGAGTGGCCAGCTCTAACTAACTAAAGTGAGTGGATGGCATTCCTGAGGTTGCCTTCCGGACTCCATACCCACGTGTACCCACACCCACATGCCCCTGCATACGTCTGCACACACAAAGAATTTGCAGTCATGAAAAAGGACACAACTCTTTTTTTTTTTTTTAATCAATGAGCTGAGTTCTGTGTATAAAGCCTGGTTTAATATTTTCCACTCTGTTTAAGGTGTGCCACGTCATCACCGGGGTGAGATCTGGAAATTTCTAGCTGAGCAGTTCCACCTTAAACATCCATTTCCCAGTAAACAGCAGCCAAAGGATGTGCCCTACAAAGAGCTCCTGAAGAAGCTCACCTCGCAGCAGCACGCCATTCTCATCGACCTCGGTGAGTCCGCCCACCCCGGAGCCAAGAGTGGACGCCCCACCCTGGAGGAGTGGAGAGAGACCATCCAGGTCATTTAGTGACCACAGATGCCCTCTGAGAGCGTAAGCGCCTCCCTTTGTGCCTGGTGGCTGGCTTGTTCTGCTTGGCATCATGTGGTAGGTGTGGGAGGCCTTGAGTGGTCATTAAGTCTGTTCATTGACATAGAACTCTGGTTCAGCTCAGTAATTCATATTTTCCAAGGGATGCTTTACAGTACACTGAAGGAGCAACCTGGAAGACACATCAGCTTGGATTGGTTATAGGAGAAACACACGAGCTTGGTTTGCTTTTAGAAGCAGTCTCTGGACTGTGGTGTACAAACAGAACAATAATTCAGAATAATTGTAGAAAACTGTGTGTTGGCAGTTGCCTCTTGGAAAGTGGGTAGTGCCTTGGTTCTGGAAGAGCTTTTAAACCGCAGAAAGGAAGCAGTGTACTGGTTTGCAGTTGCCATGGGAAAGACCTTGCTGACTTAGAATGTAATTATGTCAAACAAGAGACCCTCTGACTGTTGGTGGCTGAGCAGGGATGGAGCCCTGCCTTCCTGCTCACAAGGCCTGTCTCTGCTGCGGGGAGCTGGCTCCGTGGCTGTGTTTCATCGGCTGCTGGCCGAGTCTGTGGCCCTGTTTCCCGAAGGCCAGTTCTGGATGCTGAGTTTGCCCCCCAGGACATGTGCCTGTCTCTGCTCGGAGCACTGCACTGCCCCATTCTGTGGGTATTCCCCCATGCTACAGCCGCAGTGGAGACAGTGAGCTGGGTCAGGCCGGAGTCAGAGCCACACATAGTAACTTCATGCATGGAAAAGTCCCTCAGGCTATTCTGCAGTGCTTGCTGGCTTTGAATGTCATCTCAGAACTGTCCTGACTGTAGCTTCTCCGCCCACAGGCCAAGCCCAGCCTTTCCAGCCCACACTCTTTCTCCCTGGTACTTAACCACTGTGGTGATTATTATTTATTATTACTGCTGTTAATTGTTTAATGCTAACACTTAACTTTGCCTTGAGTTGAATGTCGTATGAAGTTTACTCAATCCATTCTTTTCATTTTCACAACAGTGCACATAGATAAGTGCAGAGAGGTTACATAACTTGTTCATGATCTCCTAACTAATTTGCATGAGAACTGGGCTACACTTGGGCTGTATTAGAGTGTACTCTCAACTCCAAGGACAGTGTACTCATATATAGTAGGTACTCAGTATATCTCTGCCATGTTGATGGCAAGGCACTGCGCTCTCACACACCTTCCACAGCTTCTCCTAAGACAGGAGGAAGCTGAGGCACTGAGCAGTCAAGCTGCATGGTCATCAGTGCCGGGGCCTACCCACCATCATTCTGACAGCCTAAGTCTTCCAAGCCCTACATGCTCCATGGTGCTAAAAGATGCTAGTACTGGGCAGGTGAAGGGGAAGGCTGACCGGCATGGCCGATCTCCAGCCAAAGCCCATCTGGCCTGGTGACCCTGTGGAGGATATTTGTACATTGGCTGGAGCTGAATTTGTTAGTGTGGTAACGGAACAGAACCTCCTGTTCTGAGGTGAGCTGAAAACTGAACTGGGGGCAGGGGTGTGGAAAGGAGTGACAGGTCTCGCTCCTGCCTTCTCCACTGCCCCATGGCACAGGAGAGGAAAGGAAACACGAGATTTCGCTCCCTGTTTTGAAATTTTTTCCTTTGGCTTCTTGTCTGCATTGCCCTTACTCTGCCTGGACATGGTCAGCCCTCTGCCTCTGACTGGTTGGATGTCATCCCTTTTCTGCAGAAAGAGAATGAAGTCCAGATTGGCCAGACTCCCTCCCTCACGCACCTCCCCTCCCCAGCCAGCCCTCTCCCTAGGAAGCACTGTTTGTCTGAGCCCCAGCTCACTGGCCTTTCCCCTAGAAAACAGCGCCTGATTCACATCCTCTCTGCCCCTATTCAGCCCCACCCTCTCCCTTCTGCTTCCAAGGCCAGCTGCACCCAGCCCCCATTCTGTTGACCCTTCTCTTTCCTCACCTCTGGCCTAGTGCTGGCCTGGCCTCCACTTAGAATGACCTCCAGCATCCTCCCAGGGGCCTGAAGAGCCTATATTTGCTGCAATCTGTGTCGCTACTTACCTCCACCAGGGTCCTAGGCTTTATCCAGGGATCTGCCAGCATCAGCTTTTGTCCTTATGTGAACCAGAAATCCTGGTTGCTGACCCAGAGGTGCAGTCTGAGCACCCTTCTGCAGGACTCCTGTTCTTCTGTGAGTTGACATCAAATAAGGCCTAGCACGGTAGGCCTCCAGCTCTGGCCATGACACGTGTCTGTTATGTGTATTCCGTCTATACAGTGGCATCCTGGGCCCAGTAGAGGTGTGTGGTGCTGAGTGATGGCACAGTCCATGCCTTTCAGTGTAGCCTTCCTACAGTGAGCGGCTGAAGGAAGAGCACCAGTGGGGAGAAGGACTTTGGCTTTTCAGCGGTTTGCTTTCTGTCTCTTGGTTTATGAAACTGGCCTTTTACTTAAACAGCTTTTTGTAAGATTTGTTCCTTCAAAGAATAAAACCAATAGACTTTATCGTTTGGTCATATTCTCTAGTTTACAAGATGTGATTTCAGCTGTGGTCTGACTTCATCTTTACACAGCCCACTGTGGTCTGTGTGGCCCATAACTGGGGGAAGTGCTTTGAGCCTCTCTGCCTGTCCTGCTGGCTCTGGTTCCTGCTTTCTTACATTTTGCCCTCTGCCTTTCCCTTAGCACAGACTGCAGCCAGCAGGAGAAAGCTGCTGCCAGGCTCAGCAGGTGCCATGGGGCTTTCTCTGTCTCCAGCTCAATGTATTGGTCTGACCTTCTGATGACTATAGCCTTTCTCCCGCTCTGTAGGTCTTCATCCTGAGTGGATAGCATGGGCTGCCAAGGTCCTGCCTTCTGACTTTCTGACACTGTTACTGGAAGGTACTGGGGATCCCAGACATCCTCCTGGGCCCCATCCTAGCTGGCCAGCAATCATCTGCCTCTACGTGGTGACTCTGTGTAGCCTCTCCTGGGATGGGAGGACTAGCAGGGAAAACACAGTCCAGTCCGGACACAGGAATCCCATTAAGTCACAGCAGGAGCTGAAACTGCCTTTATCAGTTCCTTACAGTCTCATTATTATGATTGTTACCATGTGTAAAGTTGTGGCACTGTGTCGACTCTTAGAAGATCCCTTGGCTCTTTCAGCAGGTCTCTCTGCAGTAGCTTTACTGTTCTTTCCCTAAGCTAGGATCTCACTGTCCAAGCCTAAAATCATCCTGCCTCAGCCCAGTATAGGTGTGCTACCATTTCTGATGTCAGAAATACTATTGAGTTGTTTTGTTTTGTTTGTTTTGTTTTAGTTTTCTTTATTTAATGTATATCTAGGTGTACACTTGCATACCAGAAGAGGGCATCAGATCTCATTACAGATGGTTGTGAGCCATCATGTCGTTGCTGGGAATTGAACTAAGGCCCTCGTGAAGGGCAGCCAGTGTTCTTAACTACTAAGCCATCTCTCCAGCCCAGAAATACTATTGTTGATGAGCTTCTTAGAGACCGCAGTGAAACCCAGATGGGTCAGTTACTAGCAGAGCGCATGTCCAGAAGAGTCACTTAGGTAAAGGATCCAGGTTAGAGGCTATCATGAATTTTCTTTCCACCAAATAAATGTTTTAGCCAGAGACCTCAAACCTGAGAAAGAAAGAATCCTGCCCTCCTCTCTTTTAGAATTCATAAAAGATGAGTAGGTCTTCATTGCTAACTGTAAAACAGGTAAAAACCTTGATGGCAAAAGACAGAGGCATGCCTAGAACTTGTCATGCATCCACACTAGCCTGTCTGTCCAGTTGGAGACTAAACTCTGTTCTGTGGAAGTCACAGTTCCAGAGTCTAATAAATTCCTGTACCAACAACAGCACAAGTTATCCCAGAGTGTGCACCTCTGATATTATCAAGATCTCAGTATGAACTCGCTTATATTCTGTCATTCTAAATATTCCCTGGGTGATGCTTAGTGTCAGTTTCAGCTTGTCACAATCTGTAATCGCCTGGGAGACCAGCCGGCCTCTAGGCATGCCTATGGGGAATTATCTTTATTATGACTCACCAATGTGGGAAGACCTATCTGTCTACACTGTGAACAAGAACATTCTCTGGGCTGGAGAACCCTACACTGGGTGAAATGCAGGCGGTGAGCTGGACACTAGCATGCGTGCACTCACTGCTCTTCTGACTTTGGACATAACTGCCCTGCTGCCTGACTCCCTCCCATGATGGAGTACACCTCAGCTGTGCAGTAAAGTAAGCCCTTTCTCTCCGGTGGCTTTTGTCGGAGGACTTTATCACAGCAACAGCAGGAGACACTAAGTTGCCTGTGACCTCACAGGGACAGAGCGTGAGTGCTGAGATGGATGAAGCAGAGTACACTTTCATTCCTTCACAAATACTAAAGTCTTCCTGCACCCGCAGTCAGTCAGTGGTCCTCCAGCCACTGGTCAGCAGCCATCTCCAGCACCTTGAAAGAAAGATGTCTAGTGTTTAGGATTCAGTGCCAAGATTCCCACAGTATTCAAGCTTAGGCTGCCACACTGAAATTCTGTGATCACAAATGCTCACATGCCGAGCCCTGAGAGCAGGTCCCAGCAGTCACTGCTCGCTCTGGGGTGCTTAGACAGCTCAGATGGTGTCACTGGCTGCAATGGCAATGGGCTGTCTTGAGCAGCTAGACATGCTGTCACTTTAGGAGGCACAGTTTAGTGGATGGGCACACAGCCCAAAGGAGGACATCTGGTGTCTAGCTCTGTCGCTTTCCACCTTGTGCCTTTGAGACAGGGTCTCTCTCTGAAGCAGGAGCTAGACTGGTGGCCAGCAAGCCCCAGCAACTGTTCTGTCTCCAGCCACCCACAGTGCTGGAGTTACAGACATGCATGTGACCATGCCCAGCTTTCTATGTGGATCCTGGGGGTTCACACTCAGTTGTCTGTGCTTTTGTACAGCAAATGCTCTTACCTTCTGAGCCATCTCCCCATTCTACAGGAGTTTCTTTGTGCCCTTTTGACAGTTTCTATTTAACAGTCTCTTTCGGTGTATGAAAGTGGCCACTCCTTAACAGAGACTGGAAGGGCCCACAGTTCTCTACTTCATGGTGAATTATAAAGTGTAATTTACTAAGGAAGGAAGTCCGCTTTTTCCAATGGATTTGCAAAGGATTCCTCAGTTTCTACCTATTGTTCTCTGACAAGGGTCTTTCAGATCCAGTGCTATATATACCTAGTGGTTATTCTGCCAGGAGAAGTCGGCTTGTCGCAGAACAGACTTAGCCCCGGACTTTCTTTTTATTCTTCCTGAAGTCTGGACCAACAGAGCAAATGGCTGGCAGTGTCTTGTCTATAGTCACCCAGCTTTGAGTGAGCAGTGAGGTGCACCAAGCTGACATTGCCCTCGGAGAGACATCACACAAGTCTGAGGCGCGTCTTCAGCAGGGTTTTCCATAAGGTCTTCTGAGGAATGTTCTCCCTCCTTCCTGGTGCTGGCGTCATGCCATCTGACCACCTTCTGACCATGGCGAGAGGGCTGCCACACTCTGGCTTCATGAGAGTGGGTTGTCCAGGAAATGTTCTTAATCCAACTGGCCCATTCTCTCCCCAGTAGCCTGCCTTGCCCTCCTTTCTGGATTTGCAGCCAGGAAAGTGCATAAGCTGGTGCATAAGTTGGCCTAGAGCAAGGGTTTCATAACTGGGGAGGTCAGGATCTCTTTCTCTTTTAAAATCAAATAGTCCAAAGAGCTTTGGCTTATATGGAAAATGTTGTATTAATTATTTACTACATTAGAAACTAAAACTGACAAATTTAAAAATAAGTTTTTATTTTAAAATGACTATAATAAACTCATTATATAAACATTCAATGAAAAACAACCGTTTTTCCAAAAGAAAGTTAGCGATGACTGTGACATTATGTTGTAGTTTTTAAATATCTTTCATAGCTTATTTAATAAATCATCTGGATTATCATATTATCTTTATCTAGTTTGTTGGAGTTATATTCTTTGAAATAAACAAAGAAAAGGCTGACTTTATAGAGATCTGTAGTTATAAAAAGAAAGGTTTTGAGGCCTGAGAGATGGTTAGGAGGACAGGCTGTTCTTCCAGAGGATCTAGGTTCAATTCCCAGCGTCTAACATGGCAGCTCACAGCTGTTTATAACTCCAGTTTCAGGTGATCCAACACCCTCATACACACATACATGCAGGCAAAATACCAGTGCACATGAAGAGAAAGAAAGAGAGAGAGAAGGAGAGAGAGAGACAGAGAGAGAGACAGAGACAAGAGAGAAACCCATGAACATGTGAATCCTGAACAAGCTTCAATGGAGTCCAGGATCCCTTGGCCACAGCAGGAGCACAGGAGTGGTAGGTAACACAGAGCTAGAAGAAGAACATACCGTGGGAAGACAAGAAGTCCCAGCTTGCCTCCAAGCCTGGCAACCTGAGTTTGGTGCCAGAACCTACAAGGCTGAGAGAGAACTGACTCTTCCAGGTTGTTCTCACTGTCACATGTGACTCACCCAATAAATAAGTAGATGATTTTTTTTTTTTTTTTAGAAAGGGAAGAGGACTATCCATGCAGGGAGGACTATTCCATGCGCGGGACCTGGTGAGGGAATGGGAACGGAGTGAGAGGGGTGCGACCTGTTCTTTCTCTCCTAGGAAAGCAGTTCTCTTGGCCTATTCAATACAGGAGCTGGAAGTGGCTGTTGAGTCCTCAAAATGTGATGAGCCTAAATTAAGGTGTGCTATCACTCAAAAGAACCCACTGGAATTCAACAGCATGAAAAGAGAAGGCAAAATGCCTTGATGGTTTTGTGTTGGTTCCATGTTGGGATGATAATGTTGGATCTGTTGGGTTAAACATCTTATTAAAATGAATTCCACCTGTAACTTTAAAAGTATTGTGTGTGCACATGATGTGGACCTGTGGGTATGTGTGCCATGTGCGTGTGTGGAGGACAGCTTGGCTGAGTCAGTTGTCTCCGTCCACCAGTGCATAGGATCCAGGGATTGAACTCTAGTTACCAGGCTTACATAGAGGCGGCCTAACCCATTGAGCCATCTCGTTGGCCCCACTGTAACACTTTAACTGTGTAGATCCCCTTTAGATCTTGCATCATAGTCTCATGTAGTTGTTCACTGAGAGCTAAACAAAGATACCTTCTGCTCACGTGCACATATACAATGCTATATGTAGCCACACACGGTCAGAGACCCCAGGAGTCTTCACTCAGCCCTGCACCTAGCCTAGGGGACAAATCGGGAAATGAATGTGAGTATCTCCAGGTTAGTGGAGGGGAACTGTGTTCTGTGTGCTCTGCTTCTCACTTCTCCCTAGCTGTAGAGTAATGCGTTCACAGAGTGTTTGGGGAATGTCTGTTGATGAAGAGAGTAGCAAAGGCAAGAAGGGAGCTTGGAATGAAAAGCAGGAACCTGTGTCTGTCTTCTTCAAACCAAGCGCAGATGTGTTTGGGGTGAACTAAAAGATTTCTAAGGAAACCGAGGACAAACCTGTGGATTTGCAGGATATCCTCCTGCCCCACTGAGGCAAGTTCAGTAACTCCAGCTAGCAGTTGCTGTGGCCCAGATGTACCTGCTGCCATTGATGACCAGCTAGGCCATGGTTCTCACCAGTGTCAAAGCTGGGCCCATGCACCTCTGCACTTAACAAGGCACCTTCCTGTTTCTAGAAAGCTCCTTCTCTGTCTATCACTTTGGCAGGTTTCAGCAATGAAAGCCTCCTGAGTGGAATAAGGCCACACACAGAAGTGCCAGGTTTCTATTTTTGGCAGTTTTCTTTATTGTGTCTATTGCATACTTGTGCCATAGCACACGTGTTGATTAGAGGACAACCCGTGGGGTTACTTTTCTTCTACCACTCGGGCCCTGGAGATGAAACCCACTGAGTCCTCTTGCTGGCATGTTTTATTTTGATACCAACTTTGTGGAACTAATCAGGATTCTAAGACCCATTTTTAACTCCTTTCCAGGAGGTTACTGTGGGAAGGGTCTGTCCCAGTATTTGAGTAACAGGCTAGGGTTGGTGTCTAGAAAGTACCGTGTTCTTAGAAAGTGAGGTTCTATGGTCAGGACAAGCAGCTTTCTTGTTTTGTTTTTTAATTGAAAAAAACATGTATTTACTAGACTAGAGGTAGTTATAACTTCTTTTACCTAAACCAGCACTTAAAAACAAAATCACTGTGCATGCTGATATGCACCTTTAATCTCAGCACTTGCGGGTGAGGCTGGTCTGCTTTCTGTGAGCTGAGCCAGAGCTACAAACTCAGAGCCAGTCTCAAAAACAAATAAACAAACTAAATACTGCAAAACTTGGTAAGTTGCTGGGCTTTTGTTGCAAATATTATCCTAGAACACACCAGCTGACTACATTCACTGATCAGAGGTGGTTGGTACTTAAGGCACACTGATGTTACGACCAATCGCCTATAGATCTCCTTCCCTTATGCTGCATATCGGGTTCCGTGGGCCTTTTGTATGCTACCTTTGACTTGTATTCTTTTCCCAGGGCGAACCTTCCCAACACATCCATACTTCTCTGCCCAGCTTGGAGCAGGTCAGCTGTCCCTTTACAACATTCTGAAGGCCTACTCACTTCTGGACCAGGAGGTTGGCTACTGTCAAGGTCTCAGCTTTGTGGCAGGCATTTTGCTCCTTCACATGAGCGAAGAAGAGGCGTTCAAGATGCTCAAGTTCCTGATGTTTGACATGGGGCTGCGAAAACAGTATCGGCCAGACATGATTATCTTGCAGGTACCAAGCATCCTTGTGACATAAGTAAAAAGATGCCAAAGAGGTGCGTCACTCCTCTCTGGGCAGATCCAGGCTCCTGTCCACTGCTGGCTGCTGCCATCTCTCACTGGGTTAGGTATTGCTCTGTGTGCTTCCTGTGATGGCTCTCAGGCTGATACTGTTAGTTCACTCAGCTTGTAGACAGGGAAACTGAGGCGCAAATGGATCATGAAGTTGGTCCAGGGTACACAGCTAGAGGTTTTATATTTTCCTCCTTCCTTGTCTTCCTCCCTCCCTGGAAGCTGGGTAGAGGTAGAATTTAAATCCATGCCTGTCTGGCTCTAGGACCTTCACTCTTGTCCCTTCCTTTAGCCTTCTATGAATGTTTCTGGTGTCTCCAACCCTGTGATCTGTTCTATTTTCTGCCTGGGATCCTCTCTCCATCCACTGTCATCATCCAGGGTTCAGCTCCACTGTCTCAGAAGCTCCTCCTGCCTGTGCTAGTGCTGGGTCCCTCACTCCCACTCTTGACAGTCCATTTCATGCTACCTTGTCTCATGCCTTCAGGACAACACATTTCCTGCCATAAACCACCCTAGTTATTCACTTCCTACCTCCTCATATCCTGATTTCCTTAATGAGAGAAGATTTTGTTGAGTTATACCCCTAGCTGCTAGCAGTTCCTGGAATGGAATAGAAACCCTGTCAGTATTTGATTTATGAGCAAGTTCATCAACAGAAAAGCAAGCTGGGCTGGGTGCTATAAGACCACCTTTAGGAGGCTGAGGCAGAAGAATCCAAAGTTATAGGCTGTCCTGGCCTGTATAGTGAGTTTACCCTATAGGTGAGCAAGCGCCATGGGAAGGCTCTGTCTCAAAAACAAACAAACAAACAAACAGAAAAGTCTAGATGTAGCGCAGTGGTTGAATGTTTCCCCAGCACCTGGTGAAGTCCTGGGTTCCAGCCCCAGCAGGCTCCAGGCAGAGCCGGAGGAGGACCAGACACAACAGTACAGCCTGCTCATCAAGCACTGCTTGCTGCCTTTCAGAGGTGGAGAAAGCTCTGGGTTCTGATCTGGGAGCGTCCAGAGCACTGCTTAGCTGGTGGTCCATTCACTTCCCAGCAGGGTTCTGTAACGTCAGGGCTTTAGATTGTACCATCGGAGCTAAGGACTTTGTTTGAAAATACCAGTATGTGTTATTAAAAGTTCATTTGGGTTTTCCTGTAAGCTTGAACTATGTGAACATGAATCTCACAAAGGGAAGCCAGCCGCTGTAAGACTTGACTCTCACCTGTAGACTGACTCTGGGAGTTCAGAGGGAATTGACTGTTGAGCACAGAGAGAGAGGGCTCACTCTCTGGAACCATGATGAAGGGGCCCTTGGTTCACTCCTAGCAGGAGATTTTTGTTCCAAATTCCCCTTGGTTAGAGTTTTTCTAAGAGTGTAAGGGAATTGTTTAGATGTTTGCACAGGCAGACATTTAGGGTCTCTTAGCTGGGGAGCACCAGGGGAGGACGATGGAGGAGTGGAAGCCAACCCAGCACTAGCACTCTAGACTTCCACTGACCAATGGGAGCCTGTTCCCTGGAAGCTCTGTTTGGATGCATTAGGTCAGTGGATACCCGAAGCCAAATAGAGAATCAACGGAACTAAAAACCCCTTCCCCCCACGAGATGAGTAAGTGTATACATGTAGTTGGTGCGCAGTTCCCAGCCCCTGTGGATGTGTGTTCCTACAGATCCAGATGTACCAGCTGTCGCGGCTCCTCCACGATTACCACCGAGACCTCTACAACCACCTGGAAGAGCACGAGATCGGCCCCAGCCTCTACGCAGCTCCCTGGTTTCTCACCGTGTTCGCCTCACAGTTCCCACTCGGCTTTGTAGCCAGAGTCTTTGGTGAGCTTCCTCCATCCATCTGCCAGCCAGCATTCCCATGTCATGAAGCAGCGTTATTGCTACCCTGTGGCAGTTTGTCTTGGTCTTTATAGCTATCTAGTCAAGCTTGGAGTGGAGACTTTCAAGTCCTGTTGAACTTTTGGTGACCCTGGCCTGGCCTAGGGAAGGTCCTGCACACAGGGCCCCTCCTGTTAGTCACCTCTCCTACTTTCAAACACATGCAATTACACTTTTACAGATTTATTTTAGAACCTGAGAGGAGATCTGTGTGTGTGCATGTGCACTTATGAATACTCATGGATGTGGTAGCCAGGGGGTGATACCAGGTATCTTCTATTATCCCTCTCCACATTATATTTTGAAACATTGTCTGTCATTTATTGACTGGCCAGTTAAGCCACAGAGAATCTCCTTTCTCTACCACTCCAGACTGGGCTTATCTATAGACTTGCACCATGATACCCAGTTGTCATGTGGTACTAGGGTTCCTAACCAGGTCCTCTTGCTTGTTTGGCAAGTGCTTACCATCTCTCCAACCCCCTCAGAGAGCATCTCACGGGATCGAAAACACTGATCATACACTATTTTCTATATATGTTGACTAGACGTGATCCCTAAAAATGCTGAAACTTTCTTTATGTTTTTAAATTTATGTTTATTTTGTGTATATGTGTGTGCCTGTCTGGGTGTATGCCATGTGTATGGGAAAGTCCAAGAGGCCAGAGAAGTGCTGTGAGTCCTTTGGAATTGGAATTAAAGGTAGTGTGAGCTGTCTGCCATGGGGTGCTAGGAATTGAATTTGTATCCTCTGGAAGGCAGAGAATTCTCTTTTTTTTTTTGGTTTTTCGAGACAGGGTTTCTCTGTATAGCCCCTGGCTGTCCTGGAACTCACTTTGTAGACCAGGCTGGCCTCGAACTCAGAAATCCACCTGCCTGTGCCTCCCAAGTGCTGGGATTAAAGGCGTGCGCCACCACGCCCGGCCAGAGAATTCTCTTAACCACTGAGCCATCTATCTACCCTGAGCACTTGTCCTTGTGTGGGCCTTGGCTTTCTTTTCCTCCTCTCCCAGTAGGTGCTGGACTGTTTCCTTTATCTCTTTGTCCACAGGACCCTTTGAAGACTCCCCTCTGTGACAGGATTCTGTATTTTTAAAGTGCTATGACCCTCTTTTGTATAACTCTCTCCTCAGATTGAATTACTACAGTAAGCTAGAGAGTAAAATTTATCTTACAGTTAGGCAAATTATGAGATTTTATGACATTTAGACCTCAGGTAAGAAAAATAAAAACCTTGGGCCAGGTGTGATGACTCACACCTTTAATCCCAGCACTCCGGGAGGCAGAGGCAGGCAGATCACTATGAGTTTGAATCCAGCCGGGGTCTACAAAGCAAATTCCAAGACAGCCAGCTGTGTTATATAGAGAAACCTGTCTCAAAAATAAAAAAATAAAAATGAAATAAATAAATAAATAAATAAATGCCTCAAAACGGGGTGCTTGCTATACTGACAGAGTTACAGGATGTATCTCTAGCTGTGGGTTTCAGTTCTTGCCAATAACTTCTGAGTTTTTGTTTCCTGTACCTTGGAAATGGAAAAAACAAACAAAGAAACAAAAACCCTGCCCCCACTCCCTTCCCCTTTGTCTTAATCTGTTTGCTTTGTCGGTCATGTGAGGACTAGAACTGGGGCAGGGAGAGCTGGCTGTTGACAGGCTGAGAACAGCTGAGAAGTTGAATTCCATAGTTTGTGGGGAAACTGCCAAGGGGGCTGCACTGACCACAGACTTAGCTGCCAGGGATGAGTGGCACCTCTGCCTGGGCCAAGCGGAGCTGCCACCTGCAGGGACAGTGCCGCACACCCTGGGAGCAGTCTTATTGGGCTGTGTAAGCTGCCGAAGGACTGGGAAAACAAGCAGCCCCCCCCCTCCCTAGAGATGAGAGCCTTTCTGCTGCAGGATCACTTGGAGCTCTGTGCAGCATGTTCTCGTGACTTAAATTCTAATAATAAAAGCTGAAACCAGTTCAGGCAGGATGTTTTTCTCTGAAGGAGTGATGAGTCTTTGAGTTTTATATGCAGTGCCTAAGAAATGCCAAGGTCTGCAAAATTCCTGGAGCCCACAGCTCCCTGCTGTACTAGTGGGTTCCCGTGTGACTAACACGGGCTCCTGGGAGTGCAGGCAGGAAGCAGGGGCCCAAAGAAGGCTGTGTGCTGTGACATCCCACCAGGTGCTTTTGCATAGCCCCCCTCAGCCTCTTCCACTGGAACTCCATACCTGTGAGTAGTCTAGTTGCCTGGTTTTGCCATTCAAGCTCTTAGACATTTATGGCCTGGACTGTTTTCATTATTAGCCTTTAAATCCAGATAAATCCTAAAGCAGGTGAAC
Source organism: Mus minutoides (assembly GCA_902729485.2). Classification (NCBI taxonomy): domain Eukaryota; kingdom Metazoa; phylum Chordata; class Mammalia; order Rodentia; family Muridae; genus Mus; species Mus minutoides. The sequence goes on from LR749709.1 coordinate 1,534,475, forward strand.
CTTTGTCGACAATTCTGTTTATACCTGAATAGACAATTGCAAATTTGCAGAGTCAGCAAGATGACTCAGCAGCTAAGGGTTTTTGCTGCCCAGCCATGATAGAACCAACATGAGTTGAGTCCTAACATGAGTTTGGTCCCTAGAACCCACATGATGGAAGGAGAGAACTGACTCCTGCAAGTTGTCCCTGACCTTCCCATAAGTGCCAGGGCATATGTACAAATACAGTCAACCAATCAATCAATAAATGAGTGCAAAGAGATTCCCAGCTTGCACCCACACAGCTCCCATATTAATTAGTAGGTCACCACCAAAGAGAAGGACATGCTGCTTGAGAGGCAGCTTCTGTCAGTGAGTATGCCTTGTCCCCATGGTGAGCACACTGAGCTAGATGTCCGTTCTCTGTCCAGTACCCCATGGCCTGGATATTTCTAATCTGAACGGAACAGGGACCTTGGAAGAAACACTTGCCCTGGTGCTGAAAAGATGGCTCAGAGGCTAAGCGCACAGATTGCTCTTGCAGAGGACCCATTTGTAGAGGATCTGGTGACCTCTTTTGGCCTTCACAGTCACCTGCACATAGAAAGAAAAAATGTTTACTCTGTTCACCCTCTGACCACATGTGCCTTTGGGAAAAATAGCTGTCTGTCCTGCTGGAGGGTTCGAGCTCCTGGGTCGGGCTCCTGGCTCATCTGTGGAATGCCCTGCTGGGGAGACTAAAATGAAGAGGAGTGTAAAGCTGAGGGCTTGACACAACACACGGAAGCTTTAGAATGAAAACAGAGTCAGAAATGAGAGTCGTCCTATGGCCAGGGAACCACTGGTCTGCAAGCAGTGTGACATGGTGGCAACCGTGTGGTCTTGCAGAGTCTGCCCTAACAGTGCTTGTCACTTAAGTGATAGGAAGGTGGAGGCTCCGCAAGCACAGGATGGCAGCCTCCTGGGACAAGGTTAAGGGGAGGAAAGGGTTCCCCTAGACAGAGTCAGGTGGTGGAAAAGGGAGACTGCATGAGGTCACCAAGGGAAAGAGCGCAGTACCAGGGCTGTGGGAAGGCCCACAAGGGAAAGGATTGTGTGTGCTGCTCTCAGCAAGCAGTCTGCAGTATGGTGGGATCCTCTGCACTTAAGGTTCCCTCCACCTCCTGCCTGTTTCTGAATGGCTTGAAAATGCAGAGAAGAAAGGGGGAAGTCCAGAAGGAAGCGGGCCACTGTGCCATAGCTCAGCCGCAGGGCACTGCAGGACCTCCCAGCTGGCCAGCACTCAGTTGGCCTGCACTGGCTTTCCAGTGCAAGGCACAAGAACGCTTTTCCAAGGACAGTCACTGCTGTTGTTTTTATTAATTCCCGAGTGCAGATGTGTGATCACATGAAGATGAGTGAACGGCACAGGGGGCTGTGTTACAGCTGACATTTATTGGGTTTTAATTATTCTCATTTGCCATATTGTCTTAACCACTGTCTGAAATACAGGCTCTTAAAGAGAAAGCATCATTTGTAACTTGGGCTTATGTTTCCCACCCTTCTGCTCCATGATGCAGGGAAGAGAGAATATAGTGGTATTTAGCCAGGAACTGGCAGGGTTTAACTCTGCATTTCTGTGTCTTCCTAGATATGATCTTCCTCCAGGGATCAGAGGTCATATTTAAAGTAGCTTTGAGTCTTTTGGGGAGCCATAAGCCCTTGATTCTACAGCATGAGAACCTGGAAACCATCGTGGACTTCATAAAGAACACACTCCCCAACCTGGGCCTGGTGCAGATGGAGAAGACCATCAGTCAGGTATGGACACTGGGCTCTCCAGAGGCCTGCTGGGGTTCGGGGTGTCACCTGAAAAGAAACTGCTGCTCACTACCTTGTCTTCCAGGTGGAAGACACGTCACAGATATGTGTCAAAAGATAAAATGTATGACTGGGCCTGTATGTTGTGTGTATGAATGGCAAAAGGCACTAGGAATCCAGGTATGCTCGTGTGCACAAGTCAGCCGTAGTTTATTACAGTAAGAGGCTTCCATTCTTGTCATGGTTCTTCTGAAATACATACATTTGTAGGGTACAGGATTTTGTTAAAGTGAGTGCTTTGGCTTTTCTTCTCAGTGGTATGAATTGCAATGCTCAGGAAGTGACTTTTCTGTAATCGAGAGACTCATCTACTGTATGTCATTCTTTTGCTGTTCTGTTGTTAATATTTTTGGCAGGTTTTGTTATCTCTAGTTTTCAAATACAGTAGCACCATTACTCTGAAATGGTGAATGTTTCTGGTAAATTAGCTGGGAATTTCAGCAAGAGTAGCTGATCGTGAGTGGTTTGGAAACCAATTTCGGTTCTATAGAATGATGACTTTTCCAGTAGAGATTGCTGACGATAAAAGATCAAGATATTTAGAGGGGAGGGTCACCATCAGAGAAACAGAGCCAGTAGACCAATAATTATAAGACAGGGAATATTAAATTGGCTTGCATGATTGGAGACTAGGTAGTTTACCCTCTGCCTACTGTTGAGCCAGAGAATCTATTAGCTGATGAGTTCACAAAGCCCGAAGTCTCAGAGAAACAGCAATGCAGTCATAGTCCACAGCTAGATCTGGAGATGTGTGGGTTGAAGCTGAAGGAGCTAGAATCTGGTAGAGTCCATAGTAGGTGGCAGTAGCAGCTCCTCCTCCTCCTCCTCCTCCTCTTCCTCCTCCTCCTCCTCCTCCTCTTCCTCATCTTCTCCTTCTTCTTCCTCTTCCTCCTCATCTTCTTCCTCTTCCTTCTCTTCTTCCTCCTCCTTTTCTTTTTTCTTTTTCTTTTCTTTTTTTTTAAGACAGAGTCTCATTGTGTAGTCCTGGCTGCCTTGAAATTCACTCTGTAGACTAGGCTGGCAGCATCACACAGATCAGCTTGCCTCTGACTCCTGAGTGCTAGGATTAAAGGCTTCCTTCTCTTTCTGCTTTTGTGTGCCAGCCTGTTGGTGGCACGGCTCACGATCAGGACAAGGCTTCCTTCCTGAGTTGTTCTGCCATGTATCAATAATCTCCAGAAAATGCCTTCATGGGCACACAAGAGCCTTGCTCGACCAATCACCTAGACCATTTCTCAATCCAGACACAGTAACAAGCAAAGTAACTGTCACACAGAGAGTGTCCTGAAAGGAGTTGTCGTCACTGGATCACACTGCAGAGTCATCAGTCGGCTCTCCTGAGTTTAGAACATGCTCTGCAGATAAAAATCTAAAAATCATTTAAAGACAACTTTTTAAATAAATAAATAAATAAATAAATAAATAAATAAATAAATAAATAAAATGTTTTTTCTTTAAATAAATAAATACTTATGTAAGGCTTTCTGATCATTCACCAGATAGCTCAGGACAGTCCAGTAAGTCCAGTGAATTGCGGCCAAATGCAGCCTCTACAGCTCTCAGCTCTTCTACTGTAGGGGTTAAATACGTGGGGGGAAAATTCAAGTCTGGCTTGGGCAAAGGGAGAGGCCGTCCTGTAGCTTGTGAGGGTGACCGAGCATCTTAGCACACTGCACAGGCCAGTGGTGAGGAGTTCTTGTCCACTCTGCACTTTGCTCTGGCTAACTGCCTGGCTCCAGGTCCCACCTGCCTGTCCCCATTGCTCAGTATGAGCCACTTCGGCTTGCTGAGTCCTTACTTTGCTTCATGCAGTCATGAGCACGTTCCTGAGGACTGGGTGGTTAATTAGCTGGCCCACACTCAGTCTGCAGCAGAGGGGAGAGGTGAGGTTTCAAATGCATCGCACCTCAGAGTGCTTCAGCGGCTGCCCACACCGCCTATCTCAAGATCTGACTTGCAGCTTACTGTAGGAAAAGCTCTTGATTCTCTTCATCTCTGACGTTTGTGTGTCCCATGAGTGCTGACTTCTAGCCTGGTTCCAGCCCCAGAGCACGGCCTTGGTCTACCTCCTGAGTAACCAGCCTCGAGAAGGGGGTGGGGACAGGTATCTTTCTCCTCTGTCTTTTCTGTGAAGAACTGTACTTAATAGGAGCCCTGAGCACTCTAGCATGTATTGGGGACCCTTTGGAACATTGGAGTATTCAATATTGGAGGCTTAGGATGCCCCAACATGGGAAGACAGAAGTTCTATGTGTCTGAGCTGGTTTGGGCAACCTCTATGAACCTGGCATGCAGTGCTCTCTGACTCCTTGGCATATTTATGTCATGGCATTCTTATTTCTATTTTCAGTAACAATAGGCAGGCCCAGCACCCTCCATATCACAATGGCAGGGCCTATGGGGGAACCACAGGGACCTGGGTATTGAGCGTTGGAGCTGACACAGTTGCATCCATCTGGGCCTAGAGGAACACGAGGATGCCGGAGAGCCAGCGTTTTGTGTGGCGGCTTGGTAGTGGTGCTTTAGGTATTTAGCTTTTATGAGGCTCAGAAGGCCTCTGCTGCAGCTAGCTACCCAGCCCTGCCGCTGCAGCCAGTAAAGGGATGAAGTAGCCATGATACAATAAAACATTATTTTAAAAAAAAAAAAAAAAAAAAAGGCTGTAATTTGCTGAGCTACATGCCAGAGGCATGGGAGAAAACATACGTAGAATAGTTCCAGTGCCAGACGTGCTCAGTGTTGTGGTGAGGTAATGAGGTGTAGGCTGGGTGAAATGGACATCTGGAGCCTAGGTTTTCATCCCATAAATAGTCTAGATAGAAAACAGGTAGTAGGGGTGCAGGCAGCTCTCTGCTCTCCTCCTCACTCAGGTTTCAGTGTGGGACCTGACCTCTGAGAACTCAGGCTTTCTGTCTCATCTCCTCGAGAGAGTAGTTAAGTCCGGAACCGACCCTAGAGAACAGCGTGCTAACTTAGTAGCCTGGGAAATTGTCAGGGTGGAAATGAGGGATGTGGTTCATACATGACAGAGCTTGCAGCCCTGAGCATAGACAGACCGTGGTGGAGGTCAGTCCCCTCTGACAGTGTAACCCCGGTTCATTCGATGCTCTCCATAGACTACATAAGCAGCTGGGCCCCAGCCAGGTTCCTGGATGAGAGTGTCTGGTACAGGGTTCCAGAGCCCTGTCTCAGTTGGGTCGTGTTGGGAGCAGCATCCGAGGTATTTCCAAGGGTGAATGTCTCCAGCCACTAGCCTTCCTCCATGTGGCCTTGTGCTCACCACAGTTGTTAGATACAACATGCCATGAGCACCTTAAGAGGGCCCTCTGCGAATTATCGGCACTTACAGAGTTGTAGTCATATTACAGTGAGTGCTCTCTGACTCTGAAGCCTTGGGTCAGTTCACGGCAGGATAGGTCACAGGGCTGCTCTGAGAGGTAGAACTTCGGCCTCTTGCCACATGGTTAAGAACTTGTTAGGAAGGTGGAATCGGGGCTCCACCCAAACCTGCTGACTCCAGAATCCACAGGTTTACAGGATCCCCAGGACCATGTGGGAGCTATGCCATGTGCAGCATTATTAAGAGAAGTTCCCTATTGTGCTTGACTTGGTGGGGTAGAAAGCAGTCTTGGCAAAGCTCCTGTGTTCAGAGGAGGCCTCAGCAGCAGCGTGGCCGGTCTCTTGTGCCCTTCAGGAGGCACTGCACTGGTTGAAAGGAGTTTGTAGAAGGACAGTCAATAGTGCCACGCCAAGAGGAGGAAAGGCACTTTACCACTACCACATGTAATGGTAATTAAAATCAGATTGACTTTCAATTAGCTTTATTATTGTTTTTACAACTACTGTAGACAGGGTGCCCCTTGTCGTGGATACCCAGGCAGACTGTTCCCACTGCTGTAATAGCCACTGAGACTAACAGACAGTCTAAAAGTTAAGAAAGTCAAAAGTATGGAGCTAATTGTACAAGCCACCTGACAGTGCCTTCATTACACCCTGTCCAAAGGCTGCAAAGTGAACCCTGAGTCTTCAGTAGCAAGTGAGCCAAGAACATAAACACAAGAAGAGCCCTCAAGCAGACCAGAGCTGGGGAGATAGTTGGCTTCATGGATAATGCCTTACCTGCTGGATTAACAAGCCAGCTTTTTAATGCCAGTGTGCAGTGCCAACGGCATGCAGCATCTGGCACATCAGTGCACGCTGGTGGCATCCATCTAGATTGTTCCTCCTGGGAAGTGGTTTGGCAATAAGCACAAGCTCGTAAGCCATCCAGAGCCTTCTGAGGCCATAATCCCAACTACCGGGACGCATCCTAAGGAGCTGGCCCCAAGCACAGGGAAAGCCTGTGTGTAAGGAAGTTCTCTTAGAGCCATGCTTGTAATAACAAACAATTGAAAACATCAAGATGGCAAGCGTTTGCTGAATGGTCTGATATGTTTGCAGTATGCTGAGCTGGTAGAGAATCGTGAAGCCATTTGTACTGATAGTTACAGGGACATGGCATCATACAAGAAAGCCCTTAGAACATAAAATTATGAGGAAAAAAAGGTGAGTGGGATAGAGATATTTGATGTTAGTTGTGTTTACAACTAGAAAGTATGTGTAGACCAGTGAAGAGGAAGGAAGTATGAAGACGACGGAAGCTGTGCATGTGTAGAACAGTGAAGAGGAAGGAAGTATGAAGACGACGGAAGCTGTGCTGAAGTTTCTGTTTTCCATGCTCCCTCCTGTGGCTTTATTGCTTCAGTCATAAAACTGATAGAATGTCTTTTTGACAAAAACTGAGCATAAGGAAATGAATAATTCCTGCTTTGACAAGCAGAAGAAAATGCTCTTTTCAGCACCAAAACTCTGGCACTTTTCTGAAAACTGTGGAGAAATAGAGAGGCAGGAGAGTGGAAGGCTCGAGGTGGAATCCGAGATGAAGCCGGACAAAAGAAAACTAGGGCTGCTCCTTGTGGGCTGTGGAGTGACCCTGCTTAGGGCCTGGGTTTTAGAAGGCTTCTTCTACAAATGAACCCCTTCCCATCAGCACCCAGTGTCTAACATTCCGGTCTGTAGTTCATGGATTGCGCTTCTCTGAGGTACCACTGTGGAGTCAGGCTTTAATCTTAGGCCTTTCCGCATTAGTCAGTCACATGTGACCTGTAAGTAGGTAAGAACAAGGCCCTTACTGCCATCCCTTTATTCTTCAGTCCCTTGGCCAAGGCAAGCCCAAGAGTTATGCTACTCAAGGACTAGGGCTTGTCCCACCAGACAGTCTGCTGTGGGTTTGGACCATTCCTAGGGCACAAAACAATTACACCGAGACAGTGAGAACCCAGGATATTTATTAAGAATTCATGGAGGCCCAGAAGGGCACACAGCCTGTGGTCCAGCTCAACCTTAACAATGTCATCCTAAGTCTGTAGAAAATGCCAGAGGCTTTGTTGCCAAGTTTCCCAGGATAGGAAATGATCTTTAAACTCAGTGAGTTTTTCCATCCTCAGAATTACACAGGAACAGTTTCATGGCAGTGGAAACCCCACAGTGCATAGCTATTGCAGTTCTGCTGAGATACGAGGTCCGATTCCAAAAGGTCCAGCTAAGGCTTCTCAGGCATGTGCTGGAACGTCTGTGAACTGTACCCCTTCATCCCCAGCTCAGTGCAGGGAGGTAGGTGGTACTGCCCTATGCGGGAGGCCAGGAGAGATTGAGTGAGTCTCTTGGACTCACCAGGGAGGTGAAATGCTAATGGTGCCCGCAGAGCCTCTCTGGAGCAAAAGGAAATCAGGTGGCTGTGACAGCACCAGACTTAGTATTTGCATAGAAGACTAGCTTTTGAATCTACTTAGTATTAATCATGGAGTTAACCTGAAAACTAGGAAGCTGAATTCTTTTTTTTTTTTTTTTTTAAGACAACTGGGAATGGCAGGACTGTGGCAGGGCTTTGAGGGACAGCTTCAGTGCTCATAGGGCACCCTGTGGGGGAACCTCGGGGAAAGCTGGCCTCCCACAGCTAGGAAGGGTGTTGGCTGCATTAGTTAGGAAATGCAGTAGAGTACAGCTTCAGTCCTTCTGAAGCCAAGCCGAGACTCCATTCTCAGAAGAGTGTTCTAGACCGCCAGACCACCGTGAGGGTTGTGATGGTTGCTTTCCGCTGTCAGCTTGACAAGATAGAATCACCTTAGGACTGGTCTAAGGCCGTTTCCAGATTAGGCTAATTAAAGTGAGAAAACTTATCCTAAATGTGGACAGCACCATTCCAGGAGAGGAGATGGTGAACTGAGCTGCTGCACTTGGCTCTAGTCTTCCTGGCTGTGGATGTATTGCACCACATCAGCCTTCTGCCACCTCAGGCTCCTGCCACCTCAGTCTCCTGCCATATCAGGCTCCAGACACCCCAGTCTCCTGCCACCTCAGGCCCCCACCACTTGAACTGGGCCAAAATGAACCTTTGTTCTTTGTTGCTTTCATTGACCATTTTGTCACAGCAACATGGGGAAAGTACCTGTTGTGGGCCTCTGCTGGGTGGCTTCAGCCTGCAGGCTTACCTTACCACAGAGAGGCCGCTGCAGTGAACAGCAGGAGTCTGCTGACTCACACTGGGCCCACTCCAGCCCTGTGGCTTCCTCCTTGGGAGAAAGTGCAGAAACTGCCTCCTGGGTGGCCTCTGCACTTTGGGCTTGTTTCACACGTGTGGCTCTGTCGTCACTGTTGCTGTTACAGGAAGAGAGCTGGCTCCGCATTGTTTAGTGTTCGCTCGTCCATGTGTGGTGACAGTTGGGGTTGGCTCATTTCTACAGATCTGGGTCAAGGGGACTTTTTCTATAAACAGTCCAGTTACTTTGTCATTCTTACAACTCTTAAAAACCCAGCTGAATTGTAACTAAATGTGGTGACCTTGCAAACAGAACATGAGTCCTTTGTCACATTTAACCTATAGTCAGTGTATTTCATAGCATTTGCAGGGAAAACCGCTAAGAACTACACTTTTGAAAGTCTTGTCTATGCTGCTGAGTGCCTGGTGCCTATGAAGCCCTGGGAACTAGAGTTACAGCTGGGAGCAACCAATGGGTGCTGAGAATTATACCTGAATCCTCGAGAAGGGCAGCCAGTGTTTTTAACTGCTGAGCTGTCTCTCTACACCTCTTTTTTAAAAAAGAGAAAGCCTATTTTAAAAAAAAAATTTTTTTTTTTTGGCCTTGTAGAAAGAGTGTTAGAACCCATATTTATTCTTTTCCTTTGGAATTACCTCTGGTGTTTGTTATCCTCACCGTGTAAAACCATTGACCTTGTCAGAGCTGTGTTTTCTCCTCCACTGTGTGAGCATGAGCACAGGTAGGTAGGTACCTGTGCCCGTGGGAGGCCTGTCTTAGTGACTCAGCCTGGTGACTTCTCTACCCAACAGGTGTTTGAGATGGACATCGCCAAACAGCTACAGGCCTATGAGGTAGAGTACCACGTGCTCCAAGAAGAACTTATTGACTCCTCTCCTCTCAGTGACAACCAAAGAATGGATAAATTGGAGAAAACCAACAGCAGCTTGCGCAAACAGAACCTTGACCTCCTGGAGCAGTTGCAGGTAGAGCCTATTTGCAGAGCCACTTCCTGAGCCTCTGTGTAGTCGCTCATTAACTCACCAAAGGCACCAGCAGCCTGGGCTTTCCCAGGACCGCAGGACCTTTCCCACTCTGCGCTCTTTGTAGTTGCGATCAGAGGTGTCCCAGGAGAATCAGCCCTTTTATTACAGAGCAGACAGAATGTCCTTGCTGCGGTCAGACAGTCCAGGAGCTTTCTGAGAGGCTCTTTCTACACTGAGCTTTGCAGGAGACCAGCTTGGGCCCAGATGCTGACTGCCAACAATTGTGCTTTGAATAATGATGAGAGAGGCTTAAGCTTTTGTTGCCTGGGGGTGAAACAGGCCAGGTCCTTGGAGAGATACTGAAGGAGGGACGTAACTTAGGAATCTATCTAATGAACTAAATCAGAACAGATGATGCTTATTTATAAATCTGATTCAGATGCAAAGATTTGTTTATTAAGCGGCATAGTTCTCCCTCTAGACCCTCCCATCTTAAGTGGGTGAATGCAGGTAAGGACACAGAGGACCAGCACTATAAATAATCCATGCAGGAAGGAGTGGGAATGGCCCTGATAGGTGTGCAAAAGCCACTGCAGGGTGTGGCTTCTCTGTCATTCCAGTGGCACTAAGTAACCATGAGTTCTCCTTATTTGATAGTGTAAATGAGAGAATGTGTCCGTGTTCAGAAATTATTAGAGTGACACTTTTAAAATAAGTTGTTAATGGAGGCTCTTAAGGGCTCCATAGAAATGTTCTCCATCCGTATCCGGTTCTGATCTTTCTCCATAGAAAGCTGCCATTTCCTGAGTAGTTTGTCCATGATGTGAGAAAGGTGGGCATTTGAGTACTCTGCCCCCCCCACACACACACACCCAAATGTCCTTCTCCAAAATCAAAAAGCTTCCCTCGCTCATCCTAACTGCCAGGCACATCTGAAGTCACACCACTTAATCTGTCCTTACTAAAAATATGCTGCTACACTCTTCCCTGGAAGTCTCAGCTGTCACCTGAAGGGGAGTTAAAGGGGACAAAGAGCTTGCTCTGTCCCACAAGGACATACTGTGCAGGTCATACTTTCCAGTGACTAAAAGCCAGTAGTGGACCCTGACCTAGACCTTGAAGTGAGCACATCCCACTGAGTTCACATTTGCTTTGTGAAGCGTGCAGCTTTGGATGAGCAGAAGTATACACCAGGCTCCTGGTTTAGGTTCCTGTCCATATTTGGAGGTTTGAAAGCAGTCACACACTGCTTCTGTCTGAGGGGGCTGTAAGTCACTGCTGAGAAGCCGGCATACTGAAGAAAAGGCACTGTGCTCACTCATGCTCTCTGGAGCCATGGCTCCTACACTTCTAGGAGAGTCTTATCCAGGCTTGCAGGGTTGCTAGCCCACAGTAGGTACTGAGCCTGTGCTGAGCTGCACACTGCCCTTCCCGAAAACATGGGCCAGGGATTGTGCTGTTGTGTGGCTAGGCTCTGTGCTGATGTAGAGGTGGTTTCCCCATGATTCTCTCCATAAGTGTGTATCCCGTATGCATCTTCTCCCTTTTGTATAAGAAGGTTTTCAATATGACACTAAGTACATAATACAAGCTATATTTTAGCTTGGTTCTGTTCATATACTTGATGGACAAACCAAAGTTTATTGTTTTTTTAAACATTTAAGAAAATGTAGTGTGGCACAGAAGCACAAATAACACACAGTGTTACCTGTTTTCTCATGAGGAGAAAGAAAGCTGGAGGGAAAAAAAAAGGCCTAACAGTAGATGTACCACAGGGAACCCTGTTAATATTGATACTTGCTGTATATTAGTAACTATGGATCTTAAAACTTAGGTTGTGGGGCTGGTGAGATGGCTCAGCGGGTAAGAGCACCCGACTGCTCTTCCAAAGGTGATAAGTTCAAATCCCAGCATCCACATGGTAGCTCACAACCATCCGTAACGAGATCTGGCGCCCTCTTTTGGAGTGTCTGAAGACAGCAACAGTGTACTTACATATAATAAGTAAAATAAATCTTTTAAAAAAAAAAAAACCTTAGGTTGTAAAGACAGCAGTGGAAGTGACTGTATGGGAAAGCTAAGTTGCCCCCCATTACTGTAAGCAAGCACTATCTTTTCTGCAACCTTTGGCAGTGCCTAACAAATTCTCAAATGGGTAGCGCTGGCCCAGCATCCCTAAGGGTCTGTAGAGAAGCGGGATAGAGAAAATCATCTGGAAACAGCACACTGTTCACAGATATGTCACGTTAAGCTATCATTCAAAATACAGAACATTCAGCTACTGTTTTTGAATGTGTTGAGCCATGCTTATGATGTATTAAGTAGAAAAGCAAATTAATAAACAAACCATGTGGTATGTTTTTCTTGAAAAGTATAATAGATATGTGTTCTGTGAAGAAGAAAAAATGTGAAAGACTGTACCCTCAAAATATCAGTAGTAACTGTCACTGTGAGGTGAGCGTCTGCAGCCTGGGCTGGCTCTGCGTATTCCTCTAGTTCACTCTCCTCACCAAGCCTTGAGTAAATACACACTAAGGTTCAGTCTTCTATGCAGCCAGCACATGCGTTCTGCCAGTCTTCTATGCAGCGAGCACATGCGTTCTGCCAGTCTTCTATGAAGCGAGCACATGCGTTCTGCCAGAACCTTTAAGTTCGAAGATATCTTTAACTTTCATGAGTGGCACAAGTTAGTCAAGTATATGTAAATATACATAAAAGAATAGTGACCATAGATTATTGCCAGAAATCATTTCTGACATTTAATAGAGTCTTAAACTATAAATAATAAATTTAGGTTAATGTATGTATGCCATCTAAATTAGCAGACTAGAACTATTTTTTTTATTTGAAATGCTATTAAAGGTTTATTTATTTATAAAACACTTGAGATATTTCTTAAATTTTCTTTGTTATACATTAATGTCCAGTGGTTAATTAGCACATTGTCGCTCATTCATTTAAAATAGCGCAGAGAGTAAATATAAAAATAGGTTGTCTCGCAGAGTTGTCTACAAGCAAGAGATGAAACCCTTGAACCTGGTATTCATAAGCAGTAGATAGATAATTTTGTATACTAGGTGGTGGCAAATAGAAAGGTGTGAGAATGTTTCCTAATAATCAGCTAGCTACAAGTAGCTTTTGTAGTGCCTGTGGGGACCAGATTTTGAGAGATCAGATGTGCTTTCTTTACTGTAGTAAGGAGACCTGCCTTCTGTGCCATTGGTAAACCATTGTGCAAATTAGTTCACTCTCCAGCCATGCAAACTAGTTAGTACCCCACCCCCAGTCTCAGAGCTACATGGTTCACAGAACACAGATACGGGCCAGACCTACACCTGGACAGAATTTTAGGGATAAGAGGGTCTCACTTAAGGAGAGGCACCAGGCATGCCCACCCCTCTCTGAAGCTGCTGACCTGCACCCCACACACACCCCCATCCATTCTCTCCTTTGACTCCATATTCTAGTGGTACAGCTGGCGCTAGACTTGGAGTCACAGGATTTCTGTTTAGAACAAAGGTTGTCTTGATAAAAAAAAAAAAAACCAACTATTTTCCTGATTTTAAGAATGAGGTAGGAAAATAGTACATCTACTTTCCCTCACTAAAACAAATGGACCTACAAGGGAGGGTGGAGTGGATTGGGAAGGTAGGGCCAGAGAGACCGGAATATAAACTGCAGGGCTGAAGCCGCTTCAGTACTCTCCGAGGGTCCTCAGGTCACCAGATCCTAGCACCCCTGAGATGCCTGCCCTAGAGAACAGGAGACAGGAGCTAGGGCTGACAAAGCTTTCCTGGCCCTGGTGTGTGTTTTCTCCCCTAGAGCAAGACTGGAGGCTTGTGCTTTACAAGGTTGGGAGTGGCCAGTGGGCAACGGTACAAAGAGACCCCAGCAAAATGCTCCTTCTCCTAGTATTCCATGTCATGGGAAATGCCTGGTTTCCAGGAAAAATAAGAAAACCAGATTTCAGGTTAGAGAGCTATGCCTAACACAAGTGGGCCATCACATAGAAGCCATTTGGCCATTTGTGAGTGTGAAATTGTTTGTAGTGTAGATATATGGTTAGCTGGAATGGTCTATCTATATTGTGTGCTTCCAGTCTGACCCATCGCAGCGTCAGGTGTGTACTTGAGCTCTCTCCTCCCAGGGTAGATTGGGGGTCCAGGTCCCTCTATGTTCTGATGCTGCTTTCTCAATCCCTGGTTCCCAGAGGGGCTTCACCAGGACAGAAGATGCAGGAGAATGTCAGGGCATCTGTAAGGGTCCAGTAGACCTGCACTGGAAGCTGGGATCGTTCTTCTGTGACCAGAACTGATCATCAGTAGGCTTGTTCCTGCTCCAAAGTCCCAAAGGCTGGGTGGAGGCATTCACAGCAACCCCTGCTTGTGGAATCAGAGGCGGGTACACTCTCATCTCTCCTTCCATCCTCCAGGTGGCAAATGCTAGGATCCAAAGCCTTGAAGCCACGGTGGAGAAACTTCTTAGCAGCGAGAGTAAGCTGAAGCAGGCTGCGCTGACCCTGGAGGTGGAGCGCTCTGCCCTGCTGCAGATGGTGGAGGAGTTGCGGAGGCAAAGCGCCCGGCCCAGCACTCCAGAGCCAGACTGCACCCAGCTGGAGCCCACGGGTGACTGACAGCTGCCAGGAGAGACTGCGCACCATTAACACTGTCCAAGCCTTAATCGAGAGAGATGGAAGTCAGAGGCAGAGAAGCGAGAACTTCTCAGGGAGGAAACTGGCTGACCAGCCCGCAGATCCTTTTAAGCTCAGACTTGGGATTGGAGGACAAACGTCTCAGAGTTATTGTTGTTTTGGGTTCTAATCCGTCCCCCTTCCAGTCCTGGTTGTTGTAGCTTTAGATGGCATGGACATGAATAAATTACATTTATGGTTCCTCCTCCTTGCCAAGACACAGTGTGTGTGGAAAGAGCATTCATGATTGCAGTGTTCCAGAAACAAGAAGGGTTTGAAATAATTCCTCAGGCAGAAGTGTGGCCCTTTGTCAGTCTGCAAGAAAGGTTCCTGGGACGGTGCCCTTGATGTTACCATGAGGTGCAGTGGGCCCTTGTCCATTTTTATTATGGGACCTGAGGTGACCATGGGGAAGGAAGAAAGGGGTTTATTTAAATCAGATATATTGGTTGTTCCTGAATCCACAGTCACTCCCATTGGTACTGAAGAGAGCTCATCTTTTACAAACTCAGTGTTTTAGTATGTTTTTTTGCTTATCCTTTCAAGTCACAGTAGGTTAATGTTTCATAAGGAAATCACAGTTTTTAGATTCCCTGTTATTACTTAGTGTGTGACCTGCAGCTGTGGGGTCTGACATATTTATTTCTTTGTGATTGTTTCATATCCACACTATAGGGTCACGTATTTATTTTTGTCTGTTGATAAATGATGTACCACCGCCACGTCTTCCTTTGAGCCTTGACCCCTTGGAAATCCGATTTCTCATAGAAGGAACAAAAACATATCAAGATTTCGAGGGGCTCCTAAGATTCTGAAACATTGCAAAAGAAACCAGATTGCAATCAGGTGTATGGCAGCTGACAGCTTCCCAGAAGTAGGAAGTGTGTTTTGAAAGTACTCAAACACACGCATGCCTTCCTTGGGATGTCAAGGACCCTGTGCCTTCGAGCAGAGTGCAGCTCACAGTCACCCTGCTTCTAAGCTGGTCCTGTGTAGGGCATCACCCATGTATGCAACAAGCTTTTTTTTTTTTTTTTTCTTTTAACATACAAACATAGGCTTAGGGAAGAACCACCAGCACAGGGGCCCCCTGGATATTGGAATTGGTCCTGCCTTGGGCGCTATTGGCCCTCCTGTTCATGGAGGTCTGCTGCAGCTCTCTCGGTAGGAAAGGAGCCTTGTCAGTCTGGGGTGTAAGGAGAGACCACCAGCGTTGGGGTCATTTGGGATCTCCTAGCCCTATCAAAGGGCCACCAAATGGCCAGGAGGGAGGTAAGACTCCCAATGGTCTTGGGTCAGAGGAGAGGTCTCTCCATAAACCAACATGCCCAGTCCCAGTTGGTTGGAGCAGGGGTAGTCAGAGGAGGGTAACAGTGGACAGCTTCTTTCCACATTGTATTTTATTATTTGAATGTTTTAATGTTGAATTTTGGACATGTTATTACTGTTCAAAAAAACACTGACTCTACAGTAAGAAAAGAGCAATAAAACAGATTATTCACACCTGTGTCTTCGTGGTGTCTGATTTTCAAACGGTTGAGTTTTGGCTTTACAGCTCGGAGTGCAGGAGGCTTCGGTATACATGTCATTCCATTAGCAAGGGCACGTTTGAGCTATCAGGTCTGCTTCCAGTATCAGAGCATTGCTGATGCCAGGACACCTTTCCACAGAGCTGTGAATATTAGCATCAGCGAAACTGGCTTCTCCCATTGTATGTACACCATCCATCAGCAGAAGATTCTATTGGGCCAGAGTAGCATGCTTAAGATAGACCTATAGTACATCTATAGGTATAGGTTGGACATGGTCACAGCTGGTGACCTAGCAATTCTGCAATTTCATGTACACTTGGGGGTTGTCCTTCTTTGCTCCTGTTTGTCTTGTACACTTGAGTCAGTTCCTTAAGCGCTGATATGTAGAACCTGGTGACAAACAGATGTGGTCCCTAGGTTCGGGTGCCCCGTTCTACATGTAGATAGAAAAGCAAGGTCCATTTGGGACTTGGGGGATTGGAAGAAGGGCTGCTTTTGTGATTGGAAGACGAGATTTGCTTCTCAGCTGGAGAAGTGAGGAACCAGTTAGAGGTGCATGACTCGAGAAGACCCCAGTTGTCTGAGATACAAGCCGCTGGGCCTACAAGGCAGTGTGGAACTGTATGAGAAGCTACGGTTGCCATAGTGATCAGCAGTGGCTCTGTAGCCAGGGGTCTGGTGGTTGGCCTCAGGCCTTCCTCTGTCAGCACTCCTGCAGAAAGGAGCTGGGAGTAAAGCAAAGACATTGGGATTACCAAGTGCCTCCATTGTCATCCTGAACAAGATGGCCTTCAGGGACAACAGGCCTTCACTCTGGTCTTCTGTGTCTCATAGCGACAGGTCCTAGACCCCATTTTGATCTAGAACCTTCAGGTAGAGGGCTGTGAGAAATTATTTCTGGATTAACCAAGTTAACAATGCAAACCAACACGGGTAATTTTGGGACCTCTGTAGTTTGAGTGATAGCACATGAATCACTTTACAGAGACCCTTAGTCTAAATACAGTTAGTGACCCCTACCGAGTTCAGATTCAGAGACTGATTTCTGCAGATAAAAAGCTGGAAGACTCCTGTTGACACCTGGAAACTTCCTACTCTCCCCTTAAGTGATGGGCTCAGGGCTCTTAAGTCTGAATGCTGAGTAAGGATTTGGTGTAACAAATTATTCTGGGACTAGTTAAAACTGGAGGGAGTCTCCTCCTACCTCATTGTATAAAGAAAATAAGGGGTGAAAAAGAAGGTTCAAGTGGTTGGCTAGAGGGCCAGGCTGTATCCCCAGTCTCCTGTCTGCCTTGCAGTGGACACTTCCCAGCTTAAATTGTAAATTGCGATACATGTTTACTGTTTGTTAGGAGCTCACGTAGCCAAGGCTGGCCTTGCAGTACCTTGAGTGTGAGTCCAGGCTTGCACCTCCACACCTTGGTGGAGAGATTATTAGCTATATCACTGAGCACCCTAGTCTCAGCACAGTTATCACCGTAGCATCCTTTCTCAGATTCTGAACAACCACACTAGATGTGGGCAGCGGGGCGCTTTAGGATTCGTTTCTGATGGTTTCAGTTTACTGCCAGGGAAAATTCTGTTCCCTGTAGACAAGGGAGATCATCATAAGGAATTCAGATGGAATTGACTACTGAACTGCCTCCTTCAGCTTTATCATACCTGAGTTAGAGGAAGGAGGTGTTCTAGACAGGGTCTTCAGTGTGGGCTCCAAGGTAGAAGAGGGCTGCAGCAGAATCCCGACCCATTTTTGGTGTTTACTGAAGTGATGTGCTTGATACGTGTACCCTTCCTCCTCCTCCCCCTTCTCCTCCTCCTCTTCCTCCTCCTTCCCCTTCTCCTCCTCCTCTTCCTCCCCTTCTTCCTCTTCCTCCTCTTCTTTTTCTTTCTCATTGTCCTCTTCCTCCTCCTTCCCCCTCCTCTCCGTCCTCCTCTTTCTCCTCCCCTTCCTTCTCTTCCTCCTCCCCCTCCTCCTCTTACTCCTCCTCCTCTTCTTTCTCCTTGTCCTCCTCCCCTCCTCCTCTTCCTCCTCCTTCCCCCTCATCCCCCTCTTTCCCCTCCTCCCCCTCTTCCTCTTCCTCTTCCTCCTCTTCTTCTTTTACAAAAATCTTTACAACAATGTTTTCAGAAGAAAAATTTCAACACAAATTTGCCTTTGACTTTAGAGAAAGGAAGACTTCCACTGAATCGAACGTTTCCTGTTGTCCTGTCTGGAAGTTATTAGTGTAATTGGGGAAATCCAAGCAAGTGTCTCCTTACACAGCAGCCACAAATCATTTAAACAATTTAAAAGCCGAATACACAACTTTAAAATGATATTCTAAGTAGCTAGGAGATACGTAACCAGCTGGTGGTTTCTGCCATAAGCCTCTAATACTACTATGTGTGGATTTATGAATGACCAAACAAATTAGAAAATAAGAGTTTTGAATGAAGCAAACAGTTTATTTGAAAGCTGAAGATAAAGTGTGGTTTTTGCAGTACTGGGGTTTGAACCCAGGGCTTTGTGCATGCCAGGCAGGTGTTCTCTCACTGGCTGTACTCCCAGCCCTAGCCTATGTTCTTAAGGAGAAAAATGAACACTTCATTATTTTAATGAGATGTCACTTCCCAATCAGCCTAATGGGGTGGCAGAGGTCTCCCTGTTTAAGGCTAAGGGTATCTTCTATATGTGGATATAAAGATATAGTTAGAAGGTGGTTTGGTAGTATATTAATTAGTTCTGCTAGGCAGCTGTCTTAGGTTGCAACCTAGAGCCTAAACCCTCTTTAGTAATAGATTTTGTAGACAGGCTTTACAGTATTAGATAATAGGTTTCCTCATGTACACTGGACCTCAAATCTGAGCATGGAGTGCCTGGTTACCTCCATAATAGTCATGCCACTGTTGGTCCAGATCCCAAACCATCCTTTTCTACAAAGCCCTCCCATATTACTTTCTCAGTAAATTTTATTTGGGTTCAGCCTACTTAGCCCTCTGTTCCGGACCATCGACGTAGGGGTGTCAGTAGAAAGTCCTAGTCTTTGGGGTTTGGTATGGTTTGGGTTTTTTGTATTGTTTTGTTTTGTTTTTAGGTTTTCGAGACAGGGTTTCTCTGGGTAGCCTTAGCTGTCCTGGAACTCACTTTGTAGATCAGGCTGGCCTTGAACTCAGAAATCTGCCTGCCTCTGCCTCTGCCTCCCGAGTGCTGGGATTAAAGGTGTGCGCCACCACGCCCGGCTCTGGTCATAGTGTTCTTAACAGATATTTCTTTAAACCCTGGGGCCCTCTAAAGAAGCTCTGGGAACCTCTCAGGTACTTCTCCTGCACTGTTTGTGTTTAATCGAATGCCAACTGTACAGCTATTGGGCCCTGACATAAATATTCAAAACTAAACTAGCAGACTTCCCAAAAGTTAGTGTGCAGGTCTTTGGTTCTAACCCATGACTCATTCTGACTCTCTCCACTCTTTAGTCCATTTTGTTTGTGATTTTAGTTTTTGAGGGATAGAGTCTCACTATATAGACTGGGCTGGCCTGATCCTCCGTATGTAGCCTAGGCAGACCTGGATTAGTTTGTGTTTTCCCATTAGGTGCACTCTCAAGATATCAGGAGCAAAATGGAATCCAATACCAGCAGCAGAAGGAACATGCCTTAGTTATTATAATCAGAGGCCCTGGAGTCAGCTGAAGTGAACCCAAGTCTATAAAATGGAAATAAATATTTTGCATGTTTATTGTGCAAGTCTTTATGGAAAGCACACATTTCTGAGGCAGAAGGCACATTATTAGCGAGCAGTGAAAGTTAGCATTGTGTTCTGATAACCATAAACCAACTGCATCTAATCTGTGAGCTTGAAGTTCCCCTGTGGGGTATAAACATTTAAAATAGGGATCTCTGAGAATCATGTTAGGAGTCCCTAAGATCAGTTCAGACTGGGCCATCATAACTGTGTATGTTTCTGAGTGCGCTTAGCCAAGCATGAGATGGGCTGTAAGAAACCATCCTTTGATGTCACAACGCTTTTGATGGCAGCTCTTACAATAGTAAATAAAGCTTATTAAAACCTCAAGCTCCGCTGCAGACATTGTCCTGTGACTGCTTAAACCACAAGAACCCTAGATATTTGTTCTCAGCCTCAATTATGTATGCATTGGGATCTCCCAGCAACCTTTTTTTTTTTAAAGACAGGGTCTCATGTAGTCCTGCCTGGCTTCGAACACAATATGTAGCCAAGGTCATGCCATCTGCTTATCTTCCCTAGTACATACACAAACTTCTGATTCTCCTGCCTTCATCCTCTCAGCAGTAGGATAATATATATGCTATGACGCCGAGTTTATATATGCTACGATCCCCTAGTATTGGGGATGGTACCCAGGGTTTCATGCATGCTAGACAAGCACTATCAACTGAGCTACAGCCTCAGAGAAAACTGTAAAACCCTAGTGCCACGAGGAATACTAGCTGATAAGCCAGATTCCCTGTGAGAGGGCACAGGGATTTTAAAGCTTAGCTAAGATCAGAAACCAGTGCCTTAGTTGATAATAGATTAAGATGAGCGAAAGGGCTCAGGGTTTAATCACGTGATCTGGACTTTAATTTATTACGGATTATTTTATCAGTCCTTAACCAATCGGGTTCATATCTACTGTCAGCGACCTAGATGCAGCCCTTGGGACTGTGCCTCAGACGGCATGTAACAAATGACAGGACCTTGAGACTGGTGTTGACAAGCGCTACAAGTGACCTAATTTGAGCAAGATGTATTTGATACATTAGGTTTTCAATCTGAAGGTAGGCAGTGGTACTAAGTGTAGAATTGGACCAAAGCTACTGCTGTCAGCTTTAAAGTAACTAGAAATGCATCTACTGGCCCTACTCCAGACTATTAACTCGGGACTCTGGAGGGCCAAGTTAGATCATTAACAAGTCTTCCAGGGGAAAATACTGATGTGCACTAAAGATCCTGAAACCACTGTGTGGAGGGGAGATGGCCCCTCGCCAAGAACAGCACTAGAGGCATGTGGGTTTGCGATGGCAGCCGAGGCATGTGGGTTAGCGATGGCAGCCGTGGTAAGAGCTCCTCTTCTTGGGCTGAGGAGATGGTTCTGTGGGTAAAAGCGGTGTGCAAGCTTAAGGACCTTATTTCAAATCCCCAGAACCCACAGAAAGTTGAATGGTAGTGTATCTGTCATCCCAGTGCTCCTAAACAGAGATGGGAGGTGGAGACAGAGAATCAGGTAGCCTGGTATTCAGTGCAAAAACAATAAAGAGCCCTTGTCTCAAACAAGGTAGACAGCAAGAACCAACACCCAAGGGTGACTTCTGACCTCTATATGTGCTCAGTGGTATGAACATGCCAGAATTCACTATGATCACACACACACACACACACACACACACACACACACACACACACACACACTTGCTGTTCTTTCATTATTAATTTTATTTATGTGTACGTGTCAATGCCTGCTTGTATGTGCACTCCGTGTGTGCCGATGTGTCAGGAGGCCAGGAAAAAGTGTCAGGGCCCCTGGAACAGGAATTACAGATGGTTGTGAGAGTCCTGATGTGGGTGCCAAGAACTGAACCCAGATTCTCTGCAAAAAAACCAAGTCGTTTAACCGTCGGAAAGCCCATATTTTGCAAGCTGCGCCATTCGCTTATCTCTGTGTCCCACACTGCAGATCTACTTATTGTAAATCTGAGCAATTCCAGAGAAAGGTCACTGGCAAGAAGCAGGCATAGATAGAGTGTCAAGATACAGTAGCAAGGAAAACATACGGGTTGCCATGTGCCAGCCATTGTCCTGAGCCACCCAGGTGGATAACCACAAGGAAGGATGGGAGCGAAGTTCCTGGGGCAGCCGAGCTGACGGGTAGTGTGGTTTCACTTCCTTATTTGTTGATCCCTGGAGCTCTGTGTGCCTTAGAATCTTGGAGATAAACAGTAAAGATATAAAAATGAATGACCACCAGGGAGTTAAACATTAGCCTTCTCAAATACCCATTTCTCCCCTTGTTCCCCCCAAAAGGGCACTGTGGGAGATGTAAGAAAATTCTGCATCAGCACGTGAAGGGAATGGGAGAAGGCAAGGAAGTTGAAAGAGACACGAGGAAGTTGGGAGAGATGCTACACAGACAGACGCAAGTCTCCCTGGTCCACAGCACAGGGCATGCATGCACCTTGAGACCCTGGTGGGAAATGCCTTGCTGGGGTGTAGGACACAGACACTCCCCCATTGTCTAATGACTGGGTGATGTTTATACACAAGCCAGGGCAACAGAAACAAAGACTCCAGGATAGTGTATGAGACTTTTCCTAAGAGTGAATTGCTTTGTCCCAAAGAGCTGTCATATCAGGGGGCAGATTTCCTAGCTAAGTGTTGGAGGGTCGGGAGCTTTGCCACAGCCATGGTCAGTCTGATCTTCCTTTGACTACTATGTGGCGTAGGGAGGTTCAGGGAAACAGCACTGACTACATCAGGGCTGCCCAGGAAAGTACTAGTACCATCATTCCCCAGGTTTGCCTCCTCTGGAGTTTAAAAGGTTGCTGGTATGAGATATGTGTGGCTGAGAAGGTCTACAGTAGGGAAACCTAGTTTCGACCTTTTCAATATGTCGTCTTTCTGAAGCCACTTCTCAGGGATAGGTATGTCACATGCGGAATAAAATCCCAAATATAATAGAAATGTACAAAACCAAAGAAAAGCCTTCCCCAGCTCTGTCTACCCATATCCTACCACCCAAAGATAATCTCTGCGTCTAACCCCTGCCTGGCTAGTATTAACTCTACCACCCTACCAGGGAAGCCTGTTCTCCATCTGTCCTCCTACCCCTGACCACCTCTGCTCTCCCAGCAGCAGATTCCATGCTTGCTGGCCTCTGTAATTGTCCCTGCCTGGAGAAAGTAAAACTAGTGAGATGAAGGCGTGTCCTCCTCAACCTAAGATTCTGGAGCAGGTACCTGGGCAGGAAAGACTCTCCCAATGTCCCTCAACAAGTGAGCACCAGCGTCTTACCCTTCAAATAGATTCGGCCTTATACATTTTAAATCCTAAACCAGGACAAGTCCTCAGTAAGCTGAAATATTCTTTTGGGGCTTCTTATGCCCAGGGTGTTTGTAAATAGGTGCTGTCCCTCCGCCTCTGCAGTGACCTCATCTCTGCCTCCTCAGACTGTTTTTCCCAGCCCTGGGTGGGAGCTAGAGGGAAAGGAAGATGCTGGCAGAAATCTTCCTCACCAGGGGACTCCAGGTCCCAAAGGGTCTGTCTGTGTGACAGTTACACTCTCTTAATGTTATATCCCCCCCCCCAGCAAAAAAAAGTCATGTTCTTATCTAAACTATCTTGAGTTAGGAGAACTTTAATGGCCACAGAGTGCCTTGTCAGCTGTAGCTGATCTAAGAAAATAAACATTTTATAACTACGATATCGCAAGCGGCTCCAGACACAAGAGACACTTGGTCCCCGATGGATGGTTCTTATAAATAACCAGGCAATCATGCACTGCAGAAATAGCTAGAATTTCTATGACTTCATAGGGAGCCCAAGGGAAACGCCCTTGAAAAAGCGAATGCTAAAGTCATCCCAAGAGTCAAAATGCGGTCGGTCGGGCGCCATGTGGGAGCCAAAGATGTTTTTGCTTCAACCCCAGCCTCCGGTAGAACTACACTGATATGAACCCTCACATTGAATCCTTATGCTTAGAGCCAGCCCTTGCCAAATGAACTCACTGAAGGGGTCTGACAGAAAGCACAGGCAGAAACAAACGACACCGTAACCCGTGGCAGGCCTGAGATCAGGCTCCTCAACTTGGTGGCTGTGCATTGCTTGCATATGGGTTCTGCCATCTGGAGTCCATTGCCCTGCAGCCCAGTGGGTCCTGAATGATTAAAGGCAGGCTGCAGCACCAGTCCACAGAGTTTCAGCATCACTGGTTAAACTTAAAGTGTTTCTGTAACCAAGGGGAGTATCAGAAGAACCCCATCTCCTCGACATTTTAATTTTAAGATTTGTATAGTGATAAGGGATAAAACAAATTATTTTTCAAGGGAAGGAGATGTAACAATCTCCCTGGGAAACTGTCTTCAGGAACAAGGTACCCATTGGCCATTTATTTCCCCCATAAGAATCAAAACAAGGGAGACCTAGCTGGGCTCAGTGGCTCTAGTCCCAGAATGGCCAGCTCCATGAGGGCAGGATGCACTTACTTTGTTGGGGTCAGCCACGAGAGGTCATTTCAGTTCAGACTGGTCTTGTCATACAGCTCAGGCTTGCCTCAAACTCTTAGCAATCCTCCAACCTCAGCCTCTAGAATGCCAGGATTACAGGCCTGCGGAAGTATATCCAACCAGGAACAGTCATTTCTCTCACTCCCCCTATTACCTGAGTTAGGGTCAGAGCCCGGGCCTTGGCAGCCCTAACAAGCTAGGCTCAGCCACCATCCTCAACAGACCAACTAAAGAGACAAGTGAGAGTGGAAAAGGCTAATTCACTAGGAAGAGGAAGGCAGGTCAACATTCAGTGACGACCCCTCCCCCCAAAACCCATCTTCAAGGTCACTTCATGAGGTTTAGGTTTAGACATTGGACAAGAAGTACATAGTCTGACACACGAGAACTGTGTGAAGTCTCTTCCTGGGAAACAAGTTCCCCCCTAACTGGTGCCAGGCTCTACAGTCTGTTCCTTCTCCCGGCATGAGATTCAGGGAAATTCCATTTCCTTGGGGACCATTGTTTCGATAATCTGATAGCCAAAGGGAGGGGCATAAATATCCCTCTTCAGAATATGTTCCCTCCTGCCAGCTTGGTTACACCCAGATTCCAGCTCTTCTCTGGTGACTGTTCTGTGGGCCTCTAAGAGAGTCATGAAAGCCTGGGAAATATAGGCCAACCCTAGGCCATCCTGGCAGGGTCAGGAAAGAAGTTTGCAACCATGGCTTCGCTCCCTGGCATCAGGTGAGGTAAGCAGCAACAGAATTACCTTTTAGCCTTTTTGCCCTTCCCAGGTTTTTCTAGAAGGTTCTAGCACAGTCCTTCTGTGGCTCAGTAAGGCGTAGGCAGCTGCCCCCACAGACACCTCTCAGGCAGGAAGTGCTGCACTGTTGACTGGGCAGATCAGATCAAAAGAGGCTCAGCTCACTAGAAACCATTGTTTCACGTGACATATTTGGGAGCTGTCAACTGCAAAGATCCACTGAGCCCCCAAATGCTGCAGACACCCCCAGAAACCCAAGAAGCCTTCCTAGCACCCTGAGGCTGCATGGCAAAGCTGCCCACGTGCCATCAGATGGTGGCCCAAACATATCTCCGTCCACCATTTTTATTTCTGGCTCCAGTCCATCCGTTCGCTTGAAGAGCTTCACTCTGGCTCTGACAGCTAGAGAAGAGGTAAAAGAAAAACCAAGCGAAACAAAGCACCCAACAACAGCAAGAGCAAAACCCTTACCCTCTCCAAGACTACCATGGACCCTTACTTGACCCCAAACCTGCTTACTCTTCCCTTGTCTGGATCGCTGTTTCTAAAGGATACATGTGCTCTCCTTGTTTCTAGATTGTCTGATTAGAGAGGAAGAAAACTCTAGCTACAAGCAGAGCAGCCATCATCCCCTTGACCTGCAGCTCAGTGGATGAGGGAGGCTACTTTCCCTGTGTTAGTCACAATTCCCACCGTGCAAGCCCACCCCAGACCAAGCGGCACCAGACAGAAACCCTGGGAAGAGTAGCAAGTGCTTTAGCCTGGGTCACACCTGACCTAGCTCCACCTTCAAGTGACAACCCTTCCCCCTTGGCTCTTTAGACAGACCTGAGAGTAGCTGAACACAGCTTCTGCCATCTTCCCAACATCAGGGAGCCCCCCTCCCCCATGAAGACTCCCATGCAAGACAAGGCAAGCCATACACATGCTCTAGAATGGCACTGATACATTCTGTAGCCCCGGGCCCAGGCAGCCTCGGAGCCCTGGATGTGTAACCAGAGCAGACAGCCACACTTCTATATCAAGTGCTCATCAGAGCTTCCATGCCTTGGATCAGAAGTGTCCTGGTAATAATGTTTATATCAATTACATTCTGAAACAGCATTATTGATAGAGTAGGTTAAATAGAGTCTTAACCTTAATTTTACCTTTAAATGTTTGACTTTTATTTATGTAGCTACTAAAAAAAAATTTGAGGGAGCACGTGTGTGTGTGTGTGTGTGTGTGTGTGTGTGTGTGTGTGTGTGTGTCTCAGTTCCATAGTGTTTTGGCCCTGTTCTAGGAATACTGAAAAGGAAACCCTCATCACTGTGGTCTGAAGTTGTATCAACGCTCCATCACTGTGACAAAACTATTCGAGAAGAATGGTTTCTTTGGGATCATGGTTTCCTGAGGTTCCTTGCGTGGTCACCTAGCCTGCCTGCTTTTAGGCCTGTGTCTGAGGCCACATATCATGGCAGAAGTGTGGGGTAGAGTAAAGCTATGTACCTCCCAACACCCAGGAAGCTGAGGAGGACCTCATATTTTGTTGTATACAGCCAGTCTTCCCAAACTCATTCAGCCATGAGACCATAAATAGATTAATTCACCCATGACGCCTGTGATCCACTCGGTGCCTACCATGATGTCTGAGCCTAAAGGCCTCCCACTCGGGACACTGGTTCCAAGGAAACTGGCCCTTCAATCAACTCACGAACCCTAGGGAGACATAGAAGATGTACAGAGATGCAACTTAACAGGATCAGGAAAACTGGACAGGTCAGGGCTGTGCTCTCATGATGGGGCTAGAGCTTGGGGGAGCAGTGATCCTAACTCAAGACCAGACCAGTTGGGCTGGGAAACCGGATATCAACGGGATTGTACCAGATGCCTATTTCTGATGACTTGTTAGCTCAAACCAGCCTTTGTTCATTGGCAGGAAGTAGATGGTGAAGATTCAATGTCTTTAAGATGCTTCAGCCCCGCAGGGGCACGGGGACTCGCCCCACCAGAGGCCAGCACACAGTGGCCAACACAGAGGCATTTTTGAGTCCAGACGTCAAATCCTATAGTAACAGCTGTGGTCTCTGCTGCAAAACTATCCTGAGCACTTATGGCATGTTTAATGTTCTCAAAAATCCCATCTGGCTGGCTTGATTACAGCCCATGTCTCATAAATAAGGATGTAAACCCTCCAAGGATTTACTGACAAGCACATCTCACAGACAAGAAACCAGGATTTGTCCCCACCTCCCTGGAAGCACTCTGGACTACTATGGACCATATTGCTCCAGGTTCTGTTTGGCTGAGGGGAGGGGCAGCCCAGCTGTTCCACCTGGCAAATCCACATCTGGCTGCTGTTCCTTCTAACTGGGTTCAAGCTGCCCAGGGAGAAAACACTGTTGGAATCACCTAGCTCCTCTGGATCCAGTAGGTACAGCCTGAGTCACCCCATTCCCAACCGGTACCTGCCGCTGAGAAACCTGACTCTGCAAAAAGCTCAATCCCTCTACCAGTCTTTGCTACCCCCACAGTCTCAAAGGCCCCCTCCAGATCTGTGTCTGCTCCAGGAGAGGGCTGGGCTTTGGGTCCGTGCTTTTTGTCACGATCTCTGTTCCCCTTGGCAGGTTCCATCTGGCTTTTAGATATTATAAATAGCTCAACTAGGGTGTGACTCGGGCGGAGACCTGGAGCCTGCTGCTCCACCCTGAAGGGGGGAAAAGGCTTATTTAATTCATTTCTGCATTTGGCAGCCTCTAACTATTTAGAAAGCCAATTAGGCAGCAGCTGTTGGTTGGGAGTTTGTTTTTTTTTTTCCTTCCCCTATCCTAAGATGGCCTGTCTGATTTTTTTTCCATGCCTGAGATTTAAGCTTTTACAGGAGGTAGGGTGGGTGGGGCAGACCCACAGCAACTCTGAATACAAGCTGTCTATGCTTGGCTGACTCTTGGCAAGCTCCTGAACTGGTGGTGGGTAGCTGTGGTGGGGTGGTGGCAACTGAGAACCAGCTCTCTGCTGCTTCCAGGATGCAGGAGTTTGGAATTAAAAAAGAAAAAGAAGGAGGAGAAGGAGGAGAAGGAGGAGAAGAAGAAGAGAAGAAGGAAGAAGAAAGAAGAAGGAAGAAGAAGAGAAGAAGAAAGAAGAAGGAAGAAGAAGAGAAGGAAGAAGAGGAGAAGGAAGAAGAAGAGAAGAAGGAAGAAGACGGAAGAAGAAGGAAGAAGAAGGAAGAAGAAGAAGAAGAAGAAGAAGAAGAAGAAGAAGAAGAAGAAGAAGAAGAAGAAGAAGAAGAAGAAGAAGAAGAAGAAGAAGAAGCTTTCCAGAGATTGAGCCCTGTTGCTGGTATCTGAGGAAGTCTTAAACTAATGACTTTACCAGTGTCCTGGAAAGCTCTGGAATACAGATTAGGTTTCTGCTTTCTTAACACCACACAACAGGAATTAAGTTATGGCATGACTTTCAGTGAGAACATTCAAACCACAGCACTCCTGTTCTCCTGGTGTATCCTCAATACAAGGCCAGGATCATCTTGCTTGAGGTAACTCTACATCCGTACGATCCTGGGAGGACTGGGAGCAGTGACTGTCATTCAGTTGCCCTGGTGTGCACCTCAGCACTCTGAAGAGTAATTGTAAATGAAGGGCAGGCTGCCCAGCAGCAGCCAAGTGGATGACTGAGGAGTGGACGACTAGGGAAGGCCCTGGAGAGCTTGAGAGAAAACGGAGCCCTATGGCTTGCAGACATGACGACGACGGACGACGATGATGACAATGACGACGACCACGACAACAGTGGATGCAGTCGTGAGTTAAACTTGCCTTCCGAATGACACTGACCTTGGTCATGCAAGTTGCTGGCTCTCTAAAGGAAGAAA
Organism: Mus minutoides; assembly: GCA_902729485.2. Classification (NCBI taxonomy): domain Eukaryota; kingdom Metazoa; phylum Chordata; class Mammalia; order Rodentia; family Muridae; genus Mus; species Mus minutoides. The sequence continues at coordinate 1,562,909 of LR749709.1, forward strand.
AGATTAAAAAAAACAAACTTTTAAGAAATGCAACCATGCAGCTGAAGCTTGGAAGAGGAGTCTAAAAATTACTTTGGCTCGTAGGTTAGTGCACGAGAGTAGAGTGAGAGACCAGTTGGCAGAAAAGGGTTAGTTATGAAACTCCACTGTGTGTAAGAAAGACTGCCAGAAAGCATCTCAAGTCAACCTCGTGTATACCAGCAGCATCAGAAAAGCATGAGACAGGGGCAGTGGGCAGAAGACATGTCTGTCTGTCTGTCTGTCTGTCTTTCATCAGACTGCCTATTATCTATCTATCTATCTATCTATCTATCTATCTATCTATCTATCTATCTATCACTTAACTATTACAAATTTACCCCCATGAAAGCAATAGGAGCAGAAACCTGAGTTTTGTGGGTCCCCGTGATGATAATCTTCATTCTCAACTTGACTGGATTCAGAATTACATAGGAGTCACTCAAAAGGGCTAACTGAGGAGAGAATAGCCCTAAATGTGGGAGGCACCATCCTTTAGCGTCCTGGACTGAAAAGAAGGGCAAAACTGGGTGTGTATGTGTGTTTGGGGTGAGCACCAGCTTCCGTCTCTGCTTTTTGACCACGGTCTCCTGTCATGCCTTTCCTGCCATAATAGACTGCATCCTTCCCTATCAATGAACTTTTCTTTCTTAGGTTTCTTTTGTTAGGGAGTCTATCAGAGCAATGAGAAACATAACTAACAGAACAGTCTCCCGATGTCAGTTTAAGTGTTATCTACAACAGGGAGAACTCTGCTGTCCCCCTCAATGATTAAGTCAGGCTTACATCTTCTGGGTTGGGTTGAGGCAATTAAAAAAAAAAAAAAAAAAGCCTTTGAATTGGGAAAAAAAACCCAAACCTTCTTTCAGATCTTAGCTTTTCAAGTCCAGAGTAATAGTTAAAACACTGAACCGGAGTTAACCTTAAATCTTCTCTTTTCTCTCTTGGCTTTGACTCCGTCCTCCTGGAAGCCTGCCCTGGGAAGCTCACTCCTCCTCCTCCCCTCTCTCTGCTCACCTCCTCCCCTTGCTAGGCGCCATTCCCCTGCATGCCTGGAACGCAGCCCAGAGAGGAGAAAGGTGACAGAACAAGAGTCCTCTCTCTCACGTGTCAGGGTGGCCCAAGCCTTTTGAGCTGGGCAGCTGGCCTCCCTGGAGAGACCTGGCAGCCCATGAAAGCTGACCCTGTCAGAGGCCTCCAGCCGGGAAGCTTTCTCTTTCTGTCCCCTGACTTGGGCCAAAGCGGCTCTGTGCCTCAGGGTGGCCTTATGTGACTCCTTCCCCAGCTGCAGGGATTCTGATGGGCTAAAAACCAGCCTCTATCCACTGAGGTCTTCTGTTCAGGCCCACAGGCCCCAAGGCCATGGTAGCCTTACTGGTGACCTTTCCCACAGGGCCCCATATCTGATATGGGGACGTCTCTTGCTCTGTCACCAGTGGTCATCACTAACATTTAAATGTCACATTATCCATCACTGTCCTCTGACCTTCACATCATCTACTATCTAGTGACATTAATGTTCTCCACCACCTGCAGGACAGGTGAATCTGGCAAGCTGTATCCGTGACATTGGCTCTAAACTTCTGTCTGCTGTTTGTTCCCCCATGAGACACCACATGGACGTTTCACTTACCACTGGCTCAGTTGCAGAAATCAGAAACCATTAGAGTGAGCCTTTATAGACCAGCGAGAACTTACCATGAGGCTTTGAGCAGTTCAGTAGTCTCTCTGGGTCTCCGTTTTCCCAACTAGAAAATGGGGTGGACTTGTTATCATCCAGGCCATTTCTCACACTGAAATTCCATGACCTAACCTGGCTCTAGCACAAAGAATGGCATAGAGGGATGTGGAGCTAGAGGATAAAAGGACTGCTGCATAGGATCGTGGCCACAGCCAGGCTCAGACAGACTGGTATAAATGCCCCCGAAATCTTTAACAGGACAAAAGGTTAAGTACATACTTAAGACGCCTTGAAATCTAGGTCTTTGATAATTGCTTCTTTTCAGCTCTAAAGAGAAGACTCAATAACAAGAGAGGCTTCAGCACATTGTCTCAAGCTAGACCCTTAAAACATTTGCTCTTCTGACTCATTAACTCTGCACCAGAAATAGATTCAAAGGACCCATCAGAAGCATACACGAAGATTTATTCACAGGAGTGTGATTCACGGTCATCTTCATGGTAGTATAAACTACAAGCTACTCCTTTTATTCCATCTGTGCTCACAGGATACATCCTTAAGAGTTTCCAACTGCACAAATGAAAAAGGACCAGCATCAGGTCTAGGGAGATGGCTTTGTCGGCAACCTGCTTGCTGTATAAGCATGAGGACAGGAATTTGGTCCCCTAGAGCACATGTTAAAAATAAAATGAGCTAGGTGTGTGTAATGGTGCAGGCCTCAAATCCCAGAACTCAGGAGGCAGAGGTAAGTAAGTAGATCTCTGTGAGTTCAAGGTCACCTTGGTCTATATAGAGCGCTCTAGGACAGCCCAGACTACATATAGACCGTCTCAAAAGAAAGAAAGAAAGAAAGAAAGAAAGAAAGAAAGAAAGAAAGAAAGAAAGAAAGAAAGAAAGAAAGAGAAAGGAAAGAAGGAAGGAAAAGAAAAAGAAGGGGACTAGAGAGATTACTCACCAATTAAGAACACTAGCTGTTCTTCCAGAAGACCTGGCTTTGATTTCCACACAATTTCAGGGATCTAGTGCACTTTTCTGGCCCCCACAGATATGGCACACATATCTATATTCAGGCAAAATTCCAATACACATAAAACTTTAAAAAAATTTTTTTAAAGCCAAACATGGCAGATGCCTATAATCCCAGTGTTGGGGACGCAGAGGCAGAAGGACCTCTGCAATTCATTAGCCAGCCATTCTACCCAAACTGGCAAGCTCCAGATTCAGGGAGAAACCCTGTCTCAAAAGCTGACTTTAACTTCTGACCTCCACCCACCTGCAGGTACACTTACGCTCACACACACAGAAACAACACATGTACATGCACATAAACATACACAGTCCCGTCTGTTATTTTGTATCAATATCACATTTGATGTATGCATGCATTTGTTTCCTTTCTATTCCAACTAAGATGTGTGGTTTTCTATGCTGGTCTTCTATGGCTGGAAGCACATTTAAATCCAAGGATATTTTAAAGAAAAACAATTTGAAAAAAAAATTAAACATAAAGATGAATATTAGTTAAGAATAAGAAGAAAAGGTCATTGAACAGTTTCTTAGCAGTCTAGCATACAATGACTCTGAGTCCAAAATTAACTCCTTGGCCTGTTTTGTTCACAGCTAGGTCACCAGGACAGACAACAGCCTCTAGCACATAGCAGTTACCGAAAAAAATAATCGCAGAGTGAAGTGTCTAAATGAAGAAAACTGATAGTAACTGAGCCAAGGGAAGCAGGATGAGGCCTTGCTGAGCAAACATTGAAACCAATGAGAAGAAATGGATTTGAACCCAGGTCTGCTCTCCTCTTCCTTTTGAATTGATGGTTTCCCAGATAGACTCCATTGCCAGCTTCCTTTGAAGCTAGGTATCCATTGCCAGCTTCCCTTGAAGCTAGGTGTGACCATGCAATGGTATTCTTGCAAGTTGACTAAGTAGACATGATGGTGCCACATTTTGGCCTGGGTCCTGAGACCAGGGATATGCCACCTCTGTGTTGTCCAACATCTGGATGTGGTGGTGACTTAATCTGACTAGATCCTGAGGGGTCTACCATGATGACATGGCAAAAAAATCAGCAATCCTGATGAATGAATATGGATCCTCTATACAGGCTCATACGGCTCACATCACTATTATTATGTGACAGAGAGACAACCTTAGCTTATGGGTCTCTGTGCTTCCTACCCACTTCTCCCTTCCCTTCCTTCAGATCCATCCTCCTGTGGTGTGAACGACCAGGCAACTTCTAGGCTTAAGAAGATGTTGACCCCAACTGTAAAGTAAAGAGGCAATTCCTGCCTGGACTCCATGTTGCCTGTAATTTTTTTTTTTTTAAATCATGCTCTCTTAGGGACTAAGTTAGCTCTGGGGCCTGTGAAGTGATGTCAATCATAGCACGAGGTTTTTCCTCCAAAGAGGAGGATTGAGCGGGAAGAAGATGATGAGGCATTCTGAAGAAATGAGGACTGTGGTGTGGGCCTGGGTACCAGAGGTTTTCCACGGAGATCTCTATCCAGGCCTGGCGCAAGGGTTCCAGTGAAGGGAAGTGAGTGCAGGCAGGGGGACAAAGTCTCTGCCGTGCCTTCCAGGTTGCTCGGTAACTCCAAGCCGCTCTGAACTGAGTCAGATTGGGCTGGGCAGACAAGAAGCAGAGAAGCCTACTATCCGGTGAGGATTGCGGCAGGACCTCAGGTGGCTCTTCAGGAGAGAAAATTTCCTCCCAAGTGTTACAGCTCTTGGAACAAAAGACTCAGACGAAAGAGTAGTTCTCGAGCACCTTTAATTTCTTGGATGGATTTATATAGTTTTGGGAGTGATTCAGGGTTCAACAGCAGGTACATTGGCTTGAGAGTTTGGGGGAAACCTTATTTGCATGTGGGAAGGCTTGGTGCTGCTCCTACATGACTGATAGCCACACACCTCTCCTGTGGGGGCTGTGGGGGCTGTGGGGGCTGTGGGAGCATTAACTTTGACAGGAGCCAGGGTTCCAGGAGACATGATTGAATGCCATGTAGGTGGAAATTACCACCCACCGGGTCCACGGAGGGGTGGTGGCGGAGGGGGGTGGTCAAGACCTCAGCTCAACTGGATACCAGGCTGTCTGTGCATAGTCCATTGCCCCACACTGTGGCAATTCCCTTCCTGAGGGTGTCATCATATAGAAAAGATACTCTTCCTTTCATGGTGGCTCACATGGGTCCTCATCTCCTTCCTTGCAGTCATTCAGGGCCATCTCCTGCATACTCTGGAGCCTTTGATTCTGGTGGTCTACTAAAACCAAACTCTCCTGCCTTGCTTATTTTACCCATGCCATGTTCTGGAAACTGCAAATGGTTGCCTTGCAGTTTCTACTGTTGTGTTAAAACACCATGACCAAAAGCAAAGTGTGGAGGAAAGGGTTTGTCTGGCTTTCATATCCTGGATCACTCTCCATTAAGGGAAGCCGTGGCAGGAACTCCATCTAGGCAGGAACCTGGAGGCAGAAGCTGATGCAGAGACCATGGAGGGTTGCTGCTTACTGGCTTGCTCCTCATGGTTTTCTTAGTCTGTTTTTTTTTGTTTGTTTGTTTTTTAATATAGAACCCAGGCCCTTCAGCTGAGGGTTGTCCCCACCCACCATGGACTGGGAGCTTCCACATCACTCAGTAACTTGAAAAAAATGCCCCACAGCCTTATCTTATGGAGGCATTTCCTCAGTTGTGGTTCTCTCCTCTCAGATGACTATAACTTGTGTCATGTTGACACAAAAACCAGCTAGTACAGTGATTGACACGATACTCAGCTCTTGGCAAAGAAAAACAAAAAGGCAGTCAGAAAAAAAATTATTATCCAATTATAAGAAACACAAGAGACTGAAACCACAGAGACAAACTAAAACCCTAAGACGGGTCTCTGCCAACTAGAGGATGCCTTTTCTCTTTCAAAATGATGAGATTCAGCACTTTGACTTCTGAGCCTGAGCAGATGTTCTCTCTGTCACAAATCTCTTCGCTCTGTGCCTCTGTTGAGTGGGTGGTGCAAAAAAATAAAATCTGCCAGGAAGAAGCTGACAGTGAAAGGCAGCAGGGATCCTCTGAGCCATGGGAGCCGGGATGTGACCCGGAAGTCAGAAGGGAGGCCATCTAGGGGGAAGCAGGTCTGTAGCATCCTCGTTCAGCTCATTTGTCTCTAATGAGGGAGAAAATTTACACAGCCACAAATTGGTGCAATTCAGAGAGCTAAACTGATTTGGAAACATATTTTGTCCTAGCATATTTCTTGGCCCCTTTGGGATGCTATAACAAAGTGCCTTAGGCTGGGTGGCTTATAAACAACAGAAGCCTACAGGTTTGATGTCTGCCAAGGGCTCCTTCCTAGCTCCAACTTGGCCTCTTCTTATTGCACCCTTGCATGTCAGAAGAGACAAGTATCTCCCTACGGGTCCCTAAAGGCACTTCTCTTGCACATGGAGCTCTGCCTGTGACCCAGTGTCCTCACAAAGACTCTCTACCTGCTAACATGACTATTTGGGTCAGTAGGATATTCATGAATTTGGGCACAATGGATATAAGTCTTCAGGCCACGGCAGGAGCATTCATAATATTGATGCCACAGATATTCCCCACCCAGGGGATGCTATCCAATACATCTGGGAAATTTTTAGTGACGCAGGAACCTTTGCCATGACTCTGCCTTCATTTCTCCTCCTCCTGTATGCCTGTCAGATGTTCGACTCGGGCAGCCCATCTGGAACCTCCCCTCCAGGATAACATCTCCTCCTTAAATGGGGGAGGGAAAAAAAAGTCTAGCCCCTCCTCCTCCTTGTTAAGATAGCGGCTTGTTGTGAAATGCTCTTGAGGATTTCAATCACCTGGCCTCCCCTGCCCTTCGAGCTAAAGGTTAATTGAGGGGTGAATGAAAACAACACAACGCCTTATGAGAAATGAAAGATGGCCAGATGGATCCCACGGAGGGCGGCTGAGATTTCAATTTCCTTACTGTAATGAAAACTGCATTTCCATTAACCGCTGCGGCAGAAATGATTTACCAGCCGAACGAATCACCTGCGATGCGCCCCGCTGCTGCCCCGGCTCCTGTTGTGAAGCCTGGCTCTGGTAAAGCATCTCTTCATCACCACCCGCCATGTGGACCCGGGGCTGTTGCAGAGGGCAAAGGCTATGGCTGTGGACGTGAAAAAGGGGGCTCTGAAATAGAACACGGAGGACGCTCTAAAACTCGTTTCCTCCCCACATTCTGTTACCGCTTTTTGCCTGGACAGAATTTTTTTCCTATGCGGGCACGTTTTACAGGCAACCAGACATAGGTCAGTAAGTAGCCACAGGTACCTGGGAAGCTCAGGGCTTTGGATCATCATCAGACCCCACACCCAGTGTTTGAGATTGCCTTACAAGATCACCCCTTCCCTCTTCCCTAACAACAAGATCCCATAGTTTCAGCTTGGCAGAGGGCTTCTTGCAACAAGACCTACCTTCCCAGCATGCTTTGCAACTATGTCATCACTGGGCACTAAGGAAGAACGGTTTATCTGGGATGTGGATGTGATAGCTGGACCCGAGCAACCTTCTAACACCCTGAGTAAAAGCCACTTGGTGATACAATAAAAATCTCCAACATAGAGCCAAGAGTGTCAGCTCATGCCTGGCATCCCAGCACTGGAGAAACTGACACAGGGACATCATGAGGTCCAGTCTAACCTGAGCTACATATTCAAAGGCCGTGGAAACCAAACCAAACCAAATAATGAAACTTTCTAGCATGGAGCCTGGCACATGGCGACGGCATGGCAAGTGGCAGGCAGCCCTTCCCAGCATGCTTTGCAGCAGCAGGCCGTGGTGTGGTCACTGGGCGCTAAGGAAGAACGGTTCATCTGGTCTTCAGGTGACGTCCATTTAGTCAGCTGGGATGTGGACCTGATAGTTGGACCCGAGCAACCTTCTTACACCCTGAGAAAAAGCCACTCGTGATCGTTAAGGACCAAGCCCTCTCTTAATGCCATAATGGGCAGTGTTTCGTTAAGGCCACAGAGACTCAGACCTGGAGGTCATCTAGGTTTGTGAGTTTTCAAGACAAAGACCACTATGAGCACCGAAATGGCACTATGAAAAACATGGAAAAATTAGCTTAGCCTGTGTCTGAGGGACAACCCCACTCCCTGTACTTTTGAGGTAGCTCAGCTCATTCTCACTTTTATCCATCTGTCTGTCTATCTATCTATCTATCTATCTATCTATCTATCTATCTATCTATTAACTGTGTGTGTGTGTGTGTGTGTGTGTGTGTGTGGTATGCGTGTGAGTGTGTGTGTGTGCATGCCCGCGCACGCCTGTGCATGATGCCATGGTGCTTGTGTGGAGGTCAAAAGACCACCTGCAGAGGTGACTGTCCCCTTCCACCATGTGGGTCCTGGGGCTTGAACGCAGATCATCAAGTTTGTCAGCAAGCACCTTTGACCTCAGCCATCTCACGACTCCCCAAGTCAACCTTTGAGTTCAAAGTTAAAATCTCTTACAACAAATCAACGAAGTAGGGGGTGTTTATTTGAATTGCTGTGCGCCACAATTGGCAACAGTTCTAGTAAGCTGTGTTGACTGACCATGACCTTCGCATGATGATGCGGTCCTCTACGATATGGCGACACTCACTTCTCCTCCCCAGTGAGCTAGTTAGCCTTTCCATTCTCAGATCATTCCAATTCCAAGTCTGTGTCAATGGAATCCTATTTTACCTGAACTTCCCCAAGATCAAGGCTAGGTTTGGGATATGATTCTTTTACATCCACTGTGGGCTCAGAGAAACTGGAGTGAGGCTGGTGTGTGTGTGTGTGGGGGGTATTTTCAAGCCAGTTGCATTGCTGAAGTTGTGCACCCCATGAAGGTCAGGATTGAATCTGGTCACCAGAGTGTCCCTACTTTCAGCTCAGGAAGGCCTCAACAATAGGACTAGGATGGGAATGAGGCTGAGGGAGAGAGAATGACCAGGCTGCCAGACTCACTGCGATGAGCAGTGCTGAGTGAGTTAAGTCACTGAGTCGATACCTCCCTATCCCTCACAGAGCCCAGGGACGACAGCATTTGCCTGGCGTGGGCCCCCATCAGAGTTCCACCATTTTATCTGCACCCCATCTTCCTTTTAGGAAATTTACTCCTGTGGGTTGTCATCTGACTGTGGGAATGTTTGCTTCTTGGAAAAAGAAAAAGAAAAAAGACCCCTCTGGGCACTTCAAACAACTGCCAGGATAATGTGCGATGGCGGGAGGTCATTCGCCATAGGCAGAGGGGGACCACACACAAGCTCCAAGCTTGGCAGCCTCACCCCCACCCACAGAGTCCCCACCCACCTTCCAGCCTAAGATTTTTAGCTTCCCACAGATTCCAATGCCCCCCCACACAACCCCCCAACTCCGAACAACCTTCATCCCTCTGCTTCTTAAGAGAGCGTGCTAGTTGAATTGTAAGAGCAAATTTCACGGATGGGCTTTGTCCTCACCCACCGGGCTGAGGACGACTCGGTAAGCACTCACACAGTAGAAGTTGCAAAGCGGGGTTGCACAGTCGAGCCCAGTGTTTTTCGATTTGCATGATGAAGATTGAAACAGCCGAGGAAGGTGATAATGACCATTTCTAAAATGATTATGGAGACCAACACTTTGGCACAGAGAAAGCCAGAGAGAAAGCTGGAGACTGAACGCCGGGGCAGCAGGCGCCCGGGTGCCAACACCTGCTTTTGCTCTACGGCAGGGGCATTTCCCTCACCCATCAGGAATGTGCCTTGGCGAGTACTCTCCTGCCTTCACAGCATGGTCGCTGCTCTGCCCGACTCTTCACATATTGAGATGATTGGGGGGGTGGGGGGGCATTTTCTCAGGCTTGAAGCAGTGCGTGTGGTGATTGCTGCTTCCAGATAGAAAACCGTGGAATCCTGGAAAGATCTGAAGAAACGTTCGCCGTGTGCTTTGATCCGTCTGAATTGCGAAAGTAGGTCCTGGGGCTTGAACACGTCCATCAAAGGGTCTGGTTCTCATTTCTATGCTACAGTTACTCTCTTCGAGAAGAATGGATCCCCCACACACACACACATTAAATGCTATGGAAAACCGTTTGTTTCTTGTGTTGGGGGCGTATATTTCAAAAGGAATGATTTTGAGAGGCTCATTCCATCAGCCACGTTTGTTTGATGGTACAATTTCCAGTGCAGCCATACTGTTACTTTTCCCAGGTTCTCTTTTGAACTTTCTGTGTGGTGGTGGTGGTGGTGATGGTGGTGGCAGCGGTGGTGGTGAGACAACAGAGGGGAGAGTGGAGAACAAAGGAGAAAGGCAGATAGAGATCAAGTCATCACTTGAGTTCTCTGTGAGCAAAGGGTTTCCTAAGGCTGAACTCAGGGGCTGTCCGTTCCTACCCATAGACCAAGGCCAGACCACGCCTCCCCTCCCTAAAGGCGCGCGTGTTTGTGTGTGTGTGTGTGTGTGTGTGTGTGTGTGTGTGTGTGTAGTGAAGCTTTGTACCCATGCTACTGTTTCCTTAAAGGAAAAGGAGACCAGAAAGGGGCAAGGCTATGAGTGCTCAGTTTCTCCCCACTAATTCACCTGTGAGTTGATGCTCCTCTCACTTGGAAGGGTGCTGGGGAGGGGCCCCAAAGGATAAGAGGAAGTTGTTATAGTAATGGGAATCACCCCAGAGGGAAAGCGTCACTCAGAATGGGAAGTGTCTTCTACAAACAGGGCAGCAGTGACGTGGGCGTTTCCCACCTCCCCAGCTGTGCTCCCCACCCCTTCAGCCTCCACCCTGTTCTCTGAGCATCCTCACCTGAGCCAGAGAAAGAGCCACACCATAAAGAGACCGGCTTTCAGGAGACCGGTTCCTCAGAGGATCTCACTTTCCTGCCTGGAGCCAGAGGTGCTCCAGGGATGGTTTCCCCCATGTTGACACCATCCCGTGATTTGAGGGCCAACTTTCCTCCCCAAACTCTTCTTCTGTCTTTGATATCCCACCTCTCATACAGTTGTATTTTTTTCCCCTACAGGCCCTCGGACTTGCAGAAGTCTTACCCACATAAAAACAATATCCTCACTTGTCCCCCATCCTTATCAGCATATCTCCATCTCTATATTTCCTTTTCTTTTTTTTTTTTTTTTTTTTTTTTTTTTTTGGCTTTTTCAAGACAGGGTTTTTCTTTAGAGCCCTGGCTGGCCTGGAACTCACTTTGTAGACCAGGCTGGCCTCGAACTCAGAAATCCGCCTGCCTCTGCCTCCCGAGTGCTGGTATTAAAGGCTTGCGCGACCAAGCCCGGCTATATTTCCTTTTCTATGCAAGAAAACACCAACAACAACAAAAACAAAACGAAATAAAACAAACTCCTTCAAAGTCTTGCCTATATAGACAAGAGATGGAAGCTGGGTTGGTCGGTCCTCCTGGCCGCCGTGAGGTGAAGCGGGATGGGGTGTTTCACTCAGTGAAGTGGTACTACTAGACACGGAGGCAAACGCTGCAAGTCCTTACTCAGTTGTGGCAGCCACACGTGTCCACTTCTCAGAAGCAGAAGTAGAAATGGGGTCTGAGAAAGGCAAGTGAGGTGGGGGGGGACAAAGGGGAATAAGCCAGACCACAGATGGGAAGGCACTGTGAAGATAGGAGACTCAACAAAATGTCCTGCAGCAGGAACTGAAACGATTCGAGAGACAACAAGCAGAGAGATGCTGCTGAAGGCAAGGGGGAGTGCTCATCACTCCGACCGGAACACCTCGCATTACGTATGTGTATAAATTATCACTCTGTACCCACCCCATACATACAATGGCTATGTGTGAATTTAATAAAAAGGAATTAAACCTATTATCTGAGGGTCTGGTGATGCTCTTTCGCTCCCCAAAGCTACCCCACCAATGTAGCCCTCTGAGGTGCCCAGTGACCTTCGTTCACAGGAACTTCCTGTGGACATTTGAGTCCGTGACCTTCTGGCCTCGATGGAGACAATGGGCACCCTTGCTCATTTCCTTATTCTTCTGACACGGTTCTTCCTCGCTTACCTATCTCTCTCTCTGCCTTTGGAAGTTCACCCTCTCCTGGCAGCCATCTCTGTCCTTCCTTGTTGGTGTGCTAGTCTCCCAAGCCATGAATGATTAGACGGCGTGCCTGCTTATCAGTAAAGTTTTTTTGAGCATCTATTATGTGACACGTGACATCCCAGACAGGGAGACTTTACCAAGAAACACTCAAACCGACAACAATGCCCCACTCTGATGGGATGTGGGTGCTAATGAAGGAGACAGGAGGTGAATGAGCATGCGGGGAGGGTGTAGCTGGGTGATTGCCATTAGCCAAGCTGTCTGGGTCATGGGTATGCAAACGCCCCCCTCTGTGTGCCTGCTTGTTTCTGTAAGTTGATGACATCTTACTTTCAATTATTTGTATTTTCGCTTTTTCCTCTGTCACTCTACCTAAGGGGTCGTCAGTGTTGAAGGGGGCTGCAGAGGACTTGGTGGTGGCAGCCGCTGCCAGAAGGACATCGCCTAACTGTGGCTGGCATTCCTGAGAGCATTCAGGCTCCACCTGGATGCTAAGCAGAGCAGTTGTCAACTCTCATTTTCTAGATGAGGGAATGAGGACACAGAGAGGTGAGCTTGTTAAGAGCCTGCCATCACTGGGGGGACAGAGCCAGCAGCCTAACACCAAGACCCCGCCTTCACCTCTGCACTCTGACCCTTAAATCTGTGAGCTCAGTGAAAGGAATTATTACCCCCAGCAAATGAGAAAACAAAGACAGTGAGACCACACTGCCTCTCCTGTGCCCCGGTGTGGTATTTGTCTCCTGTAGAACTATGTGAGAAACGTGTTATTTCCAGCTTGGCCCAGCAAATGGTGCAACGATTTTACAGCCTAATTTCACTCTCCAGCTGGTTCCAAGGTATTAATAACGAAGTCTAGGCTAACCCTCTTACATTTCAGGTTTCTTAAAAATCTCCAGCTCTCTCCCAATATAAGCCATTTTGTAAAATGTATTTTTCTCCCCCTGGCGATTTGCGTTTTAGTTCTGAAGAAACAAAGTGTGTTTAGACAGCATGCTATCCAGTGCTCTTGGATTCCTTTGTATTCGGATCAGCTCTCCTGAATAAATTTCATCATTTCCTTTCCTTAAACACTGAGTGCTGTTTTGCTGAGAAAGGATATCCAGATGCACCATAGCCGAACTGACTTAGAAGCAAAATCTGGGGCTTCAGGAGAGTTCTTGGGAAAACATTTACCCACCCAGAGCTGGAGCACTGGCTGATTCAGAAACAGGGCCTGGGGGAGAGGGGTGAGGGGGGAGGGGAGAGGAGGGAGGAAGTGGGACAAGAAACGTCTCTTGTCCGTTAGAGTTTTAAAAAGAAGATGGAAGCACAGGGTGAAAGGACGAGCTTCAAGCTCAGGCATATGTTAAAGGAGGAAATGGGACCGAGTCTTGAAGTGCTGACGTAGGGGAGTCTTCGTGGCCTCGGGATGACCCCCAACTCGTCCACGCCCTATCTGACCAGTTCCTGTAACAGGCACCAAAGAGCGAGTTTTGTAACACTGGAACTGAATGAAGTCAGCAGAATAAAGAGTGGTCCCAACAACCCTGACCTGCCTGTGTAAACCCCCCACCCCCACCCCCATCCCCAGGCCCACCCCCACCCCACCCCCAGGCCCACTTCCCTTGACATGCAGGCCCGAGCTGGCCTTGGCCTGATTTAGGTGTCCTTGTTAATAGGCTCAGGCAATGAACGCTTCCTAGGCCATTTTCTGAAACACCAGGGGTCCCTGCGTGACATAAGTCAGAACACTGCCCCACAATCCCAGAAGTCCAAACTCCAGCACTGAGATCCTTTGCTATCAAAGAAGCCACAGCTGGCACTAGCCAAAGGCTTATGGTAATCACTAGATGTAAGTAAGATAAAGGGCCTGGCTAGAGGACATTTTGGAAGTGCTTGATATTCTTGTCCTTGGGTTTTGAGACGACCATCAATCCATACCCACCCACTTTACCAATCAGAAAGAGAACAGAAAGAGACCTAAGATGGGGAGCCACAGGTAAGACCAGCACAGGCCAGAGATCCATGGCTCAGGGATGGATGGGTGGCCCATTTGTAGCTGGAGCTCCTGGAAGTGCACGTGCATCCAAGGAAGAGTAACAATGCGAGCTCCCTTTGCCTGCCTCTGAATTCTGCTCTTACCTCCTTTCCTTCTCTATGGGCTTTTGTGGTCTTCAGAGGAAAGGCCTGCAATCCAGACGAGGAGACAGGAGAGGGTCAAATTACTGCTCAGAGAACCGCAGAGAGACACCAAGTCTTCCGTAGGTTGATCTCCAGGAAACAGGACCCACTCCAGATCTACATGTCACATCTGCAGTCCCTTCACACCCTCGGTTGGTGGCTTCTGCCTCGAGTCCCACCACTAGAAAGGCTTGGGCAGGAGAGACCCTTGAGCCTAGGAGTTATAAGACCGGCCTGGACAGCATTGTGAGGCACCCCCCGCCCCCGAGTCCCAAATAAGTAAATGAATAAACAAACAAGCAAACAAAGAAATGAAATAAGGTATATTTTAAAAATAACCTGTGCACATTTCCTGCATGCTTTAAATAGCATCTTACATACATACGTGCGTATTCTAATGTTAAGTATCATTTCACTCAATACAATGTAAATACTACGCAAGCCAATGCTCTTCTGTATATTTTAGAGAAAATGGACAAGAAAGAAGTCTGGGGATGTTCAGGATCAATGTGGCCATGGCATGTTTAACTATCCCTGCTACCTACAGCTGGAGTCCTCTGATTCCACATCTGGAAGCTGACCCGCTTCTTTGAGAAGTGGTGTGAACGGCTGCCCCCGTGGCTCAGTGGCACTGGGACAAGAAAATCCAGTGTGAGGAAACCGAACAGGCTCAGCCACACCAGGAGGAGCCTAAAAGCAGAGTGAGGGGTTCCATTCTGCCAAACCCAGGAACATGTTCTGTTGTTTGGGGCAAGTGGGTGATCATTCAGTGACAGTCACAGCTCTGTGGGGCTCAGCCCTGTGTTTCCCCGGTAGCCTCGTCCTCACGGTGGGAGCAAACCAGCTGGGTTAGCCTCCTGCCTCAAGCTCGCTTTCCTCTGAAGTGTGTGGGAGAAGCGAAGGTTGGAGCGGTCACCCCGAGATCTTATCGATTTCTTACGAATTTTGTTCTGGCAAAAAGAAGCAGAGTAAAGCTGGCGGTGGAACTCACGAAAGCCAGCTTCTCTGTATCCTGATGCGGAAGTGAGTTGGGTCAACCAATTTCCTGTTTGGGTCTTTGACAATAAAGCTGTGGGGTTCCCAGGCCCTACAGGGGGACAGCTGGCTTCAGCCAATGGCTACTCTCTCCTGTGGATTCCCCTATTGGTTCTCTCTCTCTCTCTCTCTCTCTCTCTCTCTCTCTCTCTCTCTCGCTCGCTCGCTCTGAGCACAGGTGGAGGCAAATGAGGAGTTACAAAAAGCAGAAAAACCCATGGCCTGCCTGGAGCCATTTACTGCTAAGTGGGCACTGTGCATTCTCAGAAAGTGGCTGTACCGCATGGTCTAGAAGTTACTTCTCCAGAGGCCAAGCTGGGCTGTGCCCCACCCACATGCTGTGACTGTCAGAGACTCACACCTCCAAGAAATGTTAAGAATGGTGGTGAAATCTGTCTTTCAATCAACCGTACCAAGGCTCATATATTGCCGAAAGAGCCAAGGGATGCTCTTAGGAAAAAAATATAAGTGATTGTTTCCTCAATTGCAATTTAATTACTCATTCATTGAGACATGTCAATATCTGTGCTAAGTGCTACGGATTTCAAAATGAGTAACAGTGAGTAGCCTGCTCTCCCAAGCCTTCTCCCATATTGTGAGGAAGATAGATAAATAGGAATGCAATTTGGTGGTGATGGGGGGGGGGATGTTTGCTAACAGGAGTGTTTGTGAAGTGCTCAGGGCTGCCGGGAAACAGCGAGGCTGGCACAGAAACGATCTTGCAGAAGAAGGCAAGGCCCTCGGGTGGATGGCTGGGTGTTCCAGAGGGGAGGCTGCAGCTTTCCAAGAACTCCACTTGAGAACTGTGACAGGGCTGAGATGACGGGAAGCAGCAGCCAGCCAGGAACAAAGAAGGAAGTGGCTCACACTGCTGAGAATCTGTTTATCTGGAAGTGAGGCTCCCCCAACCAACCCATGTCCTGAAACACACTGGAAATGCCTGGGTCTCTGTCAGGGTGGCCGTGCTGTTTCTACAGCTATAGCCACCACTGCTGCCTCCCGTTTGCTGGATGAAGCCTGAAGATTTTGTAAAGACTCCTTACAAGGTCATGGCTTTCCTGGGGACTAGGCAGGGCATGATAAACCATCACCGCAGAAAATATGCATAAAATCTCATAAAATCTTCATAAAATCTCAACATTTCCCAGGCAACCCCGCCGCTAACCATTCACTCAGTCCAGGTTGGCACTCCACCCCACCCTCGCCCCCTGTTTGGCCTTAGCCTGATGGGGAAAAGGGATGATCTTATCCAGCAGGCACAGGGCTGGAGGGAGACACTAAAACTCAGAGACCTTTGGAGTCATCTCAGGACAGACTTCAGTTTGCTATGACTAATGATAGGTGAGGATATAGCATGGCCAAGAGTCTCTGCCTGGATTTGTGGCCTGGTAGTCCTGAACATGGCAAAATAGTAGCATCTTGTACCTTACAAGGTCACTGACAGCCAGAGGAGCAGTGATCTGCCACAAAGCCATGATTGTCTATTTGTCTTATTTAGCCACATTGTTCATTAACTCATTCATTCATTCATTCATTCATTCATAGGGTTTCTTTGGGTAGCCCTGACTGCCCTGAAACTCCTTCTGTAGATCAAGCTGGCCTCAAACTCACAGAGATTTCCCTGTCTCTACCTCCCGCGTGCAGGGTTTAATGGTGTGTACCACCACCACCACCACCACCACCACTACCCAGCTTGACAGTTTTACCAGCTCAGTCCCTGGTGGCCCCTCAGTACGAGTGCTGGCTTGTGTCCGCACTGCCGACTTGAGTTGGTGCATCAGGCCAGTGTCAGGCTGTAGGCGTGAAGATGGGCGGCATGGTTACTAGAGTGAGGTGGGGGAGGGGAGGTGTTAATATGGGCACCGAAAGAAAGAAAGAAAGAAAGAAAGAAAGAAAGAAAGAAAGAAAGAAAGAAAGAACAAAGGAGTGCTTCTCCAAAGTCTGTAAACAAGGGAAGCCCTATTTTGAAAACATCAAAATGAATACCAAAAGGTTCTGACAAGCAACATTTTAAGTTGTTACAGAAAGATAAGACTACAACCCTGTAACCGCCGTGGTTCTGAGTTCTATCTTCCTGATCCCAAGCCTGGGCTTTGAACTCAAGGAGCCCATGCACACACTCAAGCTCTCAGACCTGTATTTGAGGAATCCCTGGCAATTCCAGGGAAATCTGGACCTGGACATTGCTGAGTGAGTTCTTGGAGCTGTCCAGGCACGTGCCCAGGAAGTAAGAGCTCCACACAGCTTTCCTGAAACCCATCCTGCTGGCCTGCCCTTTCCTTCCTGGAGGACTTAGTGTTGGCAGTGACCCAGATATTCCAGCAGGTGGCACTCTTGCTCCAACCAGGTGTTTCAGAAACGTGGCCACTTGGCCAAACTAGAGAAATGGAAATACGGGCTATTATATTGTCTCCTGAGCAGAAATGATGTGATCTGAGAAAGGTTGGAGAATATCCTGGAGAACGTGGAGCTGTGAAGGACCTGACTGGTGACCACAGGCTGTGTTGTGTCCTCAGCGGGTGAGAAAAATGAGATTCTTAAACCCTGTTTGCTTCCCTGACAAGTGTAAACCCAGGTGACAGGGGAGAGGACTGTCGTATTAACAGGCTTTCGTGGCACCTAGCCTGCTGATAACAGGCACCAGAATCAGAAAGTTCTGGAATATTTGGGTCTTTCACCTGCTGGCTGTGATCTCAGATGTATGACTGGGTCTGAGTTACTATGCCTGAGTTTCTGGTCTTTAGTTAGAGACTTTTTTGTAGCTAGACCCTGGAGAGTCTTAAATAGATGCTGTATGTGTGGTACCTGGTACATAGTAAATGGTCAATGAAAAAGGTGTTATTGTGGATTTTTTAGGCAAAGCCCTTGCAGCTGACCTGGGTGGCTATTCTACCGGGACTGTGGTATTAGTTAAGGAGGTGACCTCAGAGTGACCTGGGAAAAATAACTTGATAATGAACCATGGCTTCAGGAGTCTCAGGGCAGAAGAATTTCCCACCTGGATAGAATTTCACAGGTGTGATTTTTGAACCAGGAAATCAGGCTGCATTCCTGGGCTCCCCAGCAGAGCGGTCTCACCCCCAGGAACTTGGAAACATCTGACCACCAGGTGACTGATCCCACTTAAGCTGTACATTGTTGTGGGACGTATCCAGTGACAGGGATCTGTAGCAGGGCCTTCCCCATTAACCGGGTCTGTGTCCTCTTTTCTGTAACCCTCCTAGATGGGTCCCTGTGACCTCTTCTTCAACAGCAGCGGCCGGAAGAACAACAGCTGCTGTTCATAAACCCTGCTTTATACCTCATGCCAACCATTGGAATTTGTTGCCGCTTTGTTTTGAGGTATGCTATACTTACATTGTATAGAGTTCAAGCTTTGCTGGCAACTCACTGTGTAGCCAGGATGGTTTGGGAGTGTTAGAATTACAGGCATGAGCCACCAGGCCTGGCTCTGAGAAGTACTTTAATAAGTACCGTATCCATACTACCTCATTTATCCTTTGAAACCACCTGGAGAGGGGAATGAACCCATTTTACAGATAAGTAAACTCAGGCATCAGGAAACATTACCAGGGCTCCTTCAGCCAAGAATTAGTATAAACTTAATTTTGACTTCCAAATCAATCAGTTAATCATCTGCTGATAGGATGTGCCAATGGAAAACACTATGGACAACTGAAGTTTCTTAGAGATTGCGAGGGTCTTGGGAAATCTGAATTGATGCCTTTTTGGTGAAAGTATAGACAGATCCCACTTAAGACAAGCATAGTACATACATACAACTTTGTAAGTGCTGTGGGCTAGGTCCATGAAGCCATGACAGAGATTGGGACCTATACTCTCGCACCCCACAAGCCTCTGGGATTCCCTGGAGAGGAGGTCTGTGCTAGATTCTGCACTAAGTTCCTTTGCAGGAGCTGGGGCGGGGCTGGGAGAAGCTGGTTGGCCAGAATGATCTCCCTTTTCAACAGGAGACTGTGGAACAAAGGGATCCGTTTGATCTTAGCCTCAAGAAAGAAGAACAAATTCTGTCCACTCAAAGGAAAAAAAGATGTCATCCCTCCAACAAGAAAAGGTGATTTTCCAGTTGCAGGGAAACCAGACCCATACAGTTTGGAAGGAATTTGGAGCGCTCTCCCTGCCTGAAGTCAGCTAGAGAGCCCTGAAGATGAGTTTCCGCCATGCGTGTTTGGTAGGATCCTCTCAGTTCCTACCAGTTTTCTTCAGCTTAAAGACGCTTCCTCCATTCCCAGAGGGTCTTCGGTTTTAGACGGAATGGGTTTTAATTACTCAATTAGGGAACAAGCCCTACTCTTGGTCTAAAGCTAGTTTGTCAGATTAGCTCAATGCAAATTAGTTTTATAGTTACTTAGTAACCTTAAACTTTTTACTAGATATTCTGTTACAAATCAGTCTCAAACAGTGCACCAAGGCTCACGGTGGAGGTCAGAGGGCAGCCCTAGTGAGTTGGTTCCTTCTTTCTACTCTTCCGATTTACAGAAGCCAGCCTGTTAGACCTGGTGACTGGTTTCTTCACCTCCTCAGCCATCTTGTCAGTCCTAGCTACCCACAACGTCACTGAGGTTTACCAATTCAGTCAGAAGAATGTGAATTCACTGAGTAAGACGGATTTTTTTTTTTAATTTAAATGGAAAACCAAAGAAAAGTAATAAAAATAAAATAAAACCACCACAGTTGCTTGGGGACATTGAAGCATTGAAAGATGTTTTCTAATCTTAAATGGCATGTTCATTACTCATCTCGTTACTGGAACAACATCTACAGGTTAGGGAAGGAAGGGTTTATTTCGGCTCTCAGTTTGAAGGTGCAGACCATCACGGTGGGGAGGTGTGGTGGGAAAAAAGTAAGGCAGATAGCTAGGTACCCCAAGTTGGGAAGCAGAGAGGAGCTAATAAGCTAATAAGCTAATAAGCTCAAGTTGCTTTCTCTGATATTCAGTCTGGGACCCCAGCCCCTGGAACGTACTGCGCCGATGGATCGTCCTACGTCATTAACCTGAAGTAGATAATCCCTCACAGTTAACCAGCAATATAAGCCATTGTCAATGACCATGCAACTATGTGTAGAAGGGCTTGGTGGAAGGGACATACCTAATGCTTCATCCTTGGTCTCCAGCATGGAGTGACGACATCCTGCTCTCAGATACACTAGTATCTGATTTCCTCTCTGTATTGGCTGCTTTCGTATTACTTCAACCAAAGGATCTGACAGATCCTAAGAAGGAAAGTTTATTTCGACTCCTGGTTTCAGAGCGGGACAGACATGTCAGAGCTCACGGCAGCTGGAGCATGTGATGGAAGACCCCTCATGTTACAGTGGGCCAGGGCTAGAGGCTGGGCTATCTTCTGAGGTCTGACTTAAATGACATCCTTCCGTTAGCAAAGCTCCACTTCCCATTCCACACCCTCCCAGAATGAACCACCAGATGGGGAAAGAGCTCTCAGAGCCCGAGCCTGTCAGAGCACTTGAGAGTCAAGCGGCAATATTCTACCACTGGACCCAAAGGCTCGTGGGCATCTTGTGACTCGAGATGCATCGTGTCTAATTTTAAGAATTCCTGTAGTCTTAATAGTCCCAACGTTGTTCCAGAGTCCAGTGTCTCTTCTGAGGCCCAAGAAAAAACTATGGGCTGTGAGCCATTCAATCAAAACTGTAAGAGGACATAGGCTGAATGTGGCCATTCTAAGAGAAACAAGAGGGCAGTGAAAATCGGATCAAAGCAAGACTGAGACCCAGCATGACGACCATTAAATCCTGTAGCTTCCCAGGAAGCATCAGGCACATGCAGTCCTGAGTGCACACACACTTGTACAGTGACAGACACACGCAGCCCCTAGGCACACGCAGCCTCTGAGAGCCCAATTTATTGTACCAAAGAAAACACTTCTAGTCAGTGCTTTTCTAGGAGGGCTTTAAAACTTTTTTTAAAAATTGTTTTTATCCATACATTTCGATCATACGTTTTCCTTTTCCCCAAATTCTCCCAGATCCTCCCCATCTCCTTACCCTACGTAGCTTCACGTCTTTTCTCTCTTAAGAAAAAGAAAAATGAAAGAGAAAAATCAAAACAGACAAACAAACAAAAAAGAAAGAAAAGAAAAGTAAAGAAAAGAAATCCAGTAAGAAAAAATACCAAATAAAATAATGCAACTCACATACAATCAAGCAGAGTCTACTTCGTGTTAGCCGACTACTCCTGGGCATGGAGTCTAGCCTGGAGTGGGACTGATACGTCTGTGCATCTCTCCATTGAAGAATACGATTTTCCCGTTCCCAACAGTTTTGTTTGCAACTAGTTTGTTGATTAGGAGTGGACTCCTCCACTTCCCTTTTTCCATCCTAGGCTCTTGTCTGATTTGTAACCACGCAGGTCTTGTTTGTATTGTTACAGTCTCTGCCAGCACACGTGTATCAGTTCTGTTACGTTCTGGAAGACCCTGTTTAGGAAGGCATGTTTTTCACTCTCTCTTACAAAGGAAATTCTTTCAATGAGTTTGTACTTTCACACCGTAGAGCGGGGCAGGGTCTCACCTCCACTCCCATTTCCTAGTGCCCTGTGCAGCTTCTTGAAGGATGCTAATCTGTTTAGCAGATTAGCTGCTTTGTCAATACTGGTTTTACCTCCAACTTTAGATAAGTTTGTGTTTGTTTGTTTGTTTGTTTGTTTGTTTTCTCTCTCAAACTGCATGTTTTCCCACATCTTCCTGCTCAGAGTTTCCCCGACTAAAAGCAGCCAAAAATGGCCCTGTCCCAGCCTGAATGCTGTGAAAATCTGGAATCTTTTCAACCAAATAAATTGTCCCACTATTTTAAAAAACTAGCTTCAAAGCTGGATGTGGTGGTGCACACCTTTAGTCCCAGCACTCAGGAGGCAGAGGCAGGCTGATCTCTTGAGTTCAAGGCTAACCTGACCTGCAAAGTGAGTTCCAGGACAGTGGGGGCTACACAGAGAAACCCTGCCTTGGAAACAACACAATAGAAAAAAAACCCAGCTTCACTTCAAAATTTAAAGACCTTAAAGAATACAGACAAATTCCTTCTGGAGATATAATAGAAATGACTTGAGATCTAATTCCCTATACAATCCCTGTCCTTGTCTGGAGCCTCTGAGCCTGTCCTTTGCCATCTGTGTTTCTGTCAGCATTCTGAGTCTTCTACACGTGCGCCAGAATCATCTATTACATTTACAGCATGTCAGGGCTTCCCCAGCCCACTGCCCGAAACTTCCAAATTCCTTCTACAAATCAGCTGTCAAAGTCTAAGCAGGATGTCTTTGGGGTGTTCATAGAAATCACCCTACTTCTCTGCTATCTTTTTTCTGTGTTTGTCACTTGAACATCACTCTGGCCACAATCTCCAACAGAGATGGTAGAGGAGAGAGACGGTGGAGGAGAGTTTACGTTGGTTCATGGGTTCAGAGGTTTCAGCTCACCACAGCAGGGAGGGACGCTATGCTCATGGCTGTCAGAGGAAGTTCTCAAGAGACTCCATCTCAGTGCAGGAAGCAGAGAGCAGCCCCTGGAGGCCCTTTATTGAGCGATCACTACAGTCTATCGAAAGCTTTGCATTCTCTGCCCTTCCCTTCTCAATATCAGGTCGGACATAGGCAGATCTCAGCCAAGAGTGTGTTGATTAAAGTTTGTGTTTTGTGGCTGAACACATGACTCCATAAGCAAGAGCGTTAAAAGACCAGAATTGGATCCCATGATGCACATAAAAAGCCAGGCACGGCTGTATGTGCACCGCTAACCCCAATGCTGAGAGAGGGGCTGATGGAGCAGAAGAGATGGCCCACTCCACTTTGTGCTCCTGGCAGGTCATGCACTTCCGGCCACCCACCCAGGGACTCTTTCATTGGCAAATGAAAGATACACACACATTAGCTTGTTTTTGAAATGCTGTGATTAGCTCAAAGGTGAGGCAGTTCTAAGCCTTTGCCTGCTACCCCAGGCCCAATGGGGAAGTGGCCAGTGGTCATTTACCAGAATTCTTACATTGCTCAGTGGCCCTCTCTGCCACAGCTCTAAATCTGAGCCATCTCTCCACACATCATGGCAATCCTCTGTCTCGACTCCTCTCTCCCAAGCTCTCGAAAATCTAAGGGTCCTGGTCCATCTCCTTTTGCCCAACCATTGACCGTTGGCATCTTTATTGATCAATCAGAAACCAATTGGGGACAAGGTCCTTCAGCATTTGGACATGCAGATTCCTGATTAAATCAAAGCATTAGAACCAATCCCCAACACACCTGTCCAGACACAGGTTCAAATAGGAAGAATAAAGAGGAGAGTAATGGGGCAAGATACAAGTGTCCTTTACTGACTTCTGCCTATATGCATAGATAGCACACATGAACATACATGTGCACATACACCACACATAGATACAAAAGCCACGTTTTTCTCTTTTTTTCTGTATATATAGCATAAAATATTTTATTTTTTAATTTTTTCCCCAATTTTTATTAGAAATTTTCTTCATTTACATTTCAAGTGTTATCCAGTAAGTTCCCTATACCCTCTCCCATCCCCGCCCTGCTCCCCTACCCACCCACTCCCACATCTTGGCCCTGGCGTTCCCCTGTATTGGGGCATATAAAGTCTGCATGACCAAGGGGCCTCTCTTCCCAATGATGGCCAACTAGGCCATCTTCTGCTACATGTTTTTCTTTAGTCTCAAAAAACCCTGAAATATCCCAGAGACTGCAAGTTGCTCCTGCTTGAAATCCACAGAGATCACTAAGGCTTCTCTGAGTCAGCTGTGAGTCTGAATGAGCTCAGAAAACCAGGAGCTAACTTCAAGGAGGTGGGGGGGGGGTGTTAGGGTGGGAGGGTTGCCACTAGCTTCTGCAGGGGATGGGGGTGGGGAGAATGGAAGGAGGGGACCGTCCAGCAGCTTGCCCAGCTGTGTGGCCTGTGCTGTCCTCCCTTTTTGGCTCTCAATTGCTCTTTGAACAGCTCTGCATTTATGGCCACTTTGGACAAGCCCCGGCATTGTTTGCCTCTAGTATCGGGTCAGAGGCCTTAGAGGAATGGCATGGTTCTACTTCCTTAAATAGTGACTTGGGAATGAAATGAGTAACCATGTCTTTAATTAGCCATACCCCAGAGGCCCTTCGGGGGGCTGGTAGACGGTGGGCTCCCTGCCAAGATCAGCATTGTGCAGCTGGTATTTGGTCCGGGGGGGGGGGTGTCAGTGCGATGCATTATTTGCCCTTCCTCCTCATCTCCTATTGTCCTATCAGCCTCGACTCCATTCTGCCCCCACGTCAACATGAAGGATGCCCGGGAGCTAGAGAGGGGAAAGAAGGGAGCCCTTTCTGAGCATCTACCACAGGCTAGGCACTGTGCCAGACACTGGGAAGGGCAAGGTCAAAGATGGAAGGATCGTGCGGAGGTGAGCCAATGAAGGCTGAGCCCAGGATGCAGTTAAGGCACAAGGGTCCCGGGGAGGTTCCAGAATAGCTGCATCTCCTTTACTACATTTTTCACACTCTGTAACCACACCACAGAGCCACCCCTGCTACAATCTCCACCCCACCCCCTTTTTTTCTGTTGTTTCCAGAACCTGCCTGGGTTCTCTTTCCTCAAAACCTCCAGGGGCCTGCTAGGCCTCTCTACACTCTTTCTTTCTTCTCTCTCTGAGAGAAAATGCCTTTCCAGCCCCTCTCTGCTCACAGCTACCTTTCCTTCTATTTCTACAGTTGTTGATGTCGATGTCACAGGAAAGAAAATGATCATTCAGAAAGGACAAAGGGAGGAGGAGCCTGTAAAGGAGATGCTGATTGGCTGGGGATGCTCGAGGGTTTAAGGATGCTGGAATCGCGCGGAAGCCAGAGAGGCAGAGGTGCCTGGGGACCACCGTCCAGGCAGAGGAGCCATAGCTGACTGTGGAGGGGAGACTAGGAGTGCCCACAAGAAAGGAATTCCCATTCAGAAGGAATGGAACGGGCAAAAGAATTTGGAAAGAAGTTGAGCGGTTAATCTACTCAGGTTTTAGCTTCTGATGTTGATGTTTCTAGAAATTGGGATTGCGGAAAGGGTCAGAACCTTTTCTGTCTTCTCAGCTACTCAAATCGGAATTCCAGAGTCAGGCTGGCAGGCTGAGACAGACAGTATCCCCGGTCCATGTCCCGCATACCCCTTCCTACAACCCTCACCCCGTACCATCCTCACCTCCAAGGAATGAGAGAACACCTTGGGCAGGTCCGGGCAGGGCAGGCAGGCCTGTTTTGCCCAGGTCAGCTGTGGTCGCCTCGGGAATGAGAAAGAAAGTCTGACTATAAACAAGACTTTTCCCATGATCCCTTGCTGTGTGCTCCTTACAGGAGGCACAGGATTCCAAGAGCTCTCTTCTCAGTGTTTGGCTGGGGCTTGCCTGGCTTCACCTCTTCACTCTCCTCCTACCTCTTGACCTCGAACGCTGATCTGTGCTTCTGGGGTTTTACATAATATGTTATCCTGGAATCATGTTTTAAACGGCGCTTTGTGGAAATGACATTGCTGGGGCTAACACCGCACCACAAAGTAATTCCTGGAGATGCAGAATGTGGTCCAGGATCGGCAGCTTCAGCATCTCTTGGGAACTTGTTAGAGATACAGGCCCCTGGGTCCTACCAGTGGGTGTAGTACTGCCATCTGAATTTTAACAAGCCCTTTGGTGGGTCTGACTTTTGAGCATGCTCCAATAAGTAAGAAAGCTACTTAATGCCAGGGGATAGAATCCTGGGTTTGTAGACTTACCAAGGAACCAAAAATACCATTTGTCTGCTGCAAGACCCCAGGCTTGTTGCACCAGAGGCAGAGATGTGATTTCTTGGCATGAAATGAACCTTTGCTCTCCAAGGTGGGGAGGGTGGGGGATGGGGGGGAGGAGGAGCTTTGACAAGGATGCAGTGGGGTGGGGGACTTCCCGATGGGGGGGCAGGTGACCTTCACGGGAAGGGTTTCGGTTCCAGCACAACTACTGTGAAGGAATGCTCCCATTCAGAACTGTAGGATGTCCTGAGGGGTGGGGGGTGGGCACCTCCCTCCCTTCTCGGAAGTTGCCACACCTAATTCTCTAACATGCAGGCCAGGAAGAGGAAATGGACTGTGACTGAACTGGGAGAAGTTCAAATGCTTGGTGAGGGACTTTTCTGAGGGCAGTGCCTGGAACCGACTCTCAGTGTGGGATGTGCAATCTCCATTCGACATCTCTCCTCGGGGCAGGAGAATGGGACCACTGAGTGTCCTGAAGGGACTTGGGTCCTGGCTTTTCATGATGTAGCTCTGTACTCCTGGGGAGATCCCTCAATCTTTCAGGGCCACTACAGTCTTGATCATACACTGGGAATCATGATAGCAAGACTGACAGAAGTTTGGTAGGTTTGGGGTACCATCCCAGGTTAAGCACCAGTCAGTGCTGGGTCTAGAACAGTACACTGAGCTCGAGTGGTGCAGACCCTGTATCCCACACACACTCACTGAATGGACGATGGATTCATAGTCTCCCACTGAAGTAGCTGGAAGGCCACCACTCTGCAGCTATTTCAGACCTCTATGCTCAGCACAATGATATTACCACAGTCCTGTTCCCAGCGCTTAACGGAACTCTAGATAGGTGCTCTTCATGGTGTTTCCTATTGCTGGGATGTCTCCTCTTCTCGTCAGTGGTCTTTCAGGAGTGTGGTTGTAAGAGAGCCGTGGGGGCTTAAATCTCTTCCCAGGCCTGAGGGAGGAAACAGAAGAGAAAAATGAAGTCTCTCAGGTAGAAGGACAAGGTGTACAGGAGGTAGCAGCTCCCAGGGGGACTCAGCTGGAGATGGTTGGAAGAGTGACTGTGGCTCCTTCTCTCCACGCACAGTACAAGCTTCTGCAGGTAAAGGTCACAGCTTACGGTGGGGTCTGTCTTTCTCAACACACAGGCTGAGATACAGGTCCTGGGCAGAGCTACTCATAGAGGGGGATAGTCTGGCTCTTTAAGCTGTACTGGTGAGGAAAGGCAACTTTGATAGCATCGTAAGTAACTGATCAGAGATCAGTACATTGCATACATACACCTTGACCATGCACATGGCTTCCACCCCGGTGTTATCCCTAGATATTTTATCATGCCCCCAGAGCAGGTGCAGGTCATGCAGGAGAAGAAGGCTGGAAGGGCCCTGGGAGGTCCCCTTTCTGCAGAGTCCTCCGGCCTGCCAGAGAGCAGGAACTAAGAGCGACAACAATAACAACAAAACCTGGAGCTGATGCTTCTGGATTTTTCCCAAGTGGCCTGCTTTTCCCTGTGGGTGAGCTACAGGGTCCCTGCCATAGCCCTGCCCCTCCCTCCCGTCCCCCTGTATGGTCATCTCCATGATGTCTAGATATTCCCTTTGTGGCCACCATTAGAAAGTTCAGCGAGGTGAGCTTTTCAGAAAAAACCTGCTATTTAAAAACAGGAACTTGAAAGATACATTAACGGGGGAAGTGGGCAATTATTTGTCTTTACTATATATAGGAGAGAGTCAGTTTATAACAGAATTATTTTTATATGCTGTTTTTTTGCCGGAGCAGCCAGCCTGTCTCCTGACGCCAGCATGCAACTGATTTTTTATAGCATCGCCTCCGCTCCATAGGGTCAGCCATCAACTGTCTCAGACCCTTCTTGCTATTTGTGGCTGTTCCTGGTGCCTGGAAAGGAACTCGCTACCCATCGAGGTTCGGCGAGTTCTCCTTGGGCTGGCTACGTGCAGCCTGAAGTAGAAAGAGCATATGGGTTTTCTAGCTGCACTCCATACCCGTTCTCCCCAAGGTACATTCTGCTCAAGCAGCCAAGTCTTCCTCCCCTGGAAGTGGCTAGTAGTTGAAGAGCCAGGAGAGTGTGTCTTCAATCTTCTGATCCTTTGGCTGGAATGATCGGTGTACAGTTGGAGACTGTCTGAGTATGTTCTTAAAGTACCTGTGAATGTGAGTCCATTCACGGGGTTTAACCAGTGTCTGTGCTAACAAGGAAGAGAGTAAGTACTCTTGGTATTCCTGCCATCTGGCTTTCTGCCTCTCAAATGGGCTGGCTTATTTGGCTTTGACGGAGTTCTAAGTCTGTATCTAAAGGGAGTTATTTTAAAACAAAGCTTATGTCTCTGAGGATTGTAAGGGTTCAGCTGCTCAGTCAGGGGACCGGGTTTCTAGACTTGGTGCCCACAATGTCTGGCCAGCCTCATTCCCAGCAAGTCACCGCTGCAAGTCACCACCACACCCAGGGCCGGGCATGCTCAGGAATGTGGCCTGTGCATTTGTCTCTGCAGTCTTGGCTCACACTATGAGAGCACTCAGAATATCTTTGTCCTGTGTCCAGGTCACCAAACCCTTAGAGAAGATCAAAAATGTCTTCTCTTTCCCTAGAGAAGACAATAGACGTTTACTGAATGGATGGATGGATGGATGGATGGATGGATGGATGGATGGATAGATGGATGGATAACTCTTTTACCACAGCTGATCTATTGCATTTGAGGAACTTTACTGAGTGCCTATTCCATGCCAGACTTTCTTCTAGATACATGGTGTGTATCAAAGCTGACCAAAATAACCAACGCCAAAACCAAAACCAAAAGAAAAACCTCTTTCCTTACTTGCAGAGAGATTACATTTTAGCAGGGCAAAATAGATAAGCAATAAGCACATTATACATGAATATATAAAATGTAATATGTCCACTTGACATATACATATATGTACGTATACATGATGTTTCAGGGAAAAGTCAGGAAGAGGAGGGATTAGATGTGTGGAGATCCAGGAAGGCCGAGCCATGAAATAAAGTGGGCAGGGCTAGCGTCAGGACGGCTCAGTGGACTCAAGACTTTACCAAATCATTTCCCCTGGCATTTTGGCTCTATCATTTTTGCTTCTGTGTGTATATGTAAACACACACAAGTCATATATCCATAGGCATCCAGCAGGGGCTTCTATGACTACTCAGCATCTGTCACCTAATAAATGTTCAATAAGATGTAGCCAGCTGGGGTCGGAGAGACGGTTCATCGGTTAAGAACATTTGCTGCTTTTGAAGGGTTCCCAAGCTCAGGCCCCAACACGCAAGAAGGCTGGCTCATCACCATCCTTAAGGTCAGCTTCATGAGATCCCAGACCCTACCAGCCTCCAGGGAAACTGGCATTGCCCACTCCCCTCTGTCACACACACAGAGACCTATACACATGAACACACAATAAAATATAAACAAATAAAATAAATAATAAATATTTTTAAAAGTAGCGTGGTAGGTGAATGTTTAATAATTGATTTGTTAAAGAGTATTTGTTATTTGATTTGTTATTCCCCTCACATTATAGAAATGATAACTGTTCCACTGGTGTATTTTACATGTGTATGGTCTTAGTTAAGATTTTTAGTGTGGGCCGGGCATGGTGGCGCACATTTTTAATCCCAGCACTCGGGAGGCAGAGGCAGAGGCAGAGGCAGAGGCAGGCAGATTTCTGAGTTCGAGGCCAGCCTGGTCTACAAAGTGAGTTCCAGCACAGCCAGGGCTACACAGAGAAACCCTGTCTCAAAAAACCAAAAAAAGATTTCTAGTGTGATAAACACCATGACCAAAAGCAACTTGATAAAAAAAAAAAAAAAAAAAAA
>LR749709.1:1592601-1703347 GCA_902729485.2 Mus minutoides
CTCACTGAAGCTGGGCCCACCCACATCAACCGTTAATTGAGAAAATGCTCTGCAGGCTTGCCCGCAGGTCAGTCTTGTGGGGACATTTTCTCAGTTGACGGTCCCTCCTCAACTGACATAAGCTGACATGAAAGGAGTCAGCACACATGTATATAACTTGCCTGCTCCACTTCAGGTAGCAAATGCCTTTGAGTACTTAACGAAGGGCATTCACCCTCGAGTTAGGCACCAGAGCTTAGCCGTTCCAGCAATCTCCATGAATAGCATATTGTTATGCGTGGAGCTCCTGTCCCTAAAGGAGCAGCTTTCCCTAAGCAGCACATATTCTTCCATCCTGGCCAGCTGTGCTCTGGGCAATGTTTCTGCTTCATGGGTCTGTTTAATACTTGCGTTCCCTAAGGGGCTAATGCCCGTTTACCAAAAGTGATGCTGTATTGCCCTACAGCCTCGCAGTGGGGCTTAAGCAGGTAAATCCCTGCCCAGGAAGGAGAACAGATGAGAAGCTTGAGGTCTAAGCATCTGGACACTGGTTTGCTCTGTTTGGAGGGGCGAGCACATGGCCTCTTTATACTCTTTTGGCTCCCCTCCCCCCAGCATGGGACACAGACTGCCTTGTCTATTGAGAAACTTAGAGGAACCCCTCTATATTTTGCATCAAATAGCCTCTGCTTCTCAATCCTTTCCCCATGGGCCAGTTACCACGTTTAAGTCTATTTTTCAGTATCTTTACTGAACTCCCACAGTTGTTGTGGGAAGTGGTGGTCACTGTCTACTTACTGGACACCAGGACCCAAGCTGACCCAAGCTGACCACAGTTGCCAGGATGACAAATGGCAAAGTCAGAGCTTAGATTTAAGGCTTTTTGGCTCCAAATGTAGGCATTTAACCACTCAAGAGTGGAGATTTTTTTTTTTCCTGGAAAAATGGTACACAGTTCAAGGGAATAATTATGAAGACTGCAGGGATGTGTGAATGCAGGAAGAGGTAGATTCATTTACAAGTCAAGATTCTGTGACGACAAAGAAAGGACAAATGTCCAGCTCATGTGCTGGACATTTCAGTGGGTGAAGCTGAGCATGGGTCAGTCACTGAGAGATGGGACAAACTCACAGAAGCTTGGGTGTGAAGATGACAGAAGGGTTTTCTTCCTCTTTCCGGTTCCCCTACCTTTTCTATGTCCTTTATTTTTCTTCCCCTGCCTTGACTTTTCCATTCAATTCCCTTTCAACTTTTGAATCACGTGTACTCACTCGCATGTGTCTATGTGGGAGTGTGCACCCATGGGTACAGTAGCTGGTGAAGGCCAGAAGAGGGTGTTGGATTCCTGTAGGCTGGGAACTGAACTTGGGTCCTCTGCAAGAGCAGCATGTACTCTTAACCACTGAGCCATTTCTGTTTCCCCTCCCCCAGTCGACTCTGGGACAGGCTACCCTTAAATTCTTCATCTTTCTGCCTCAACCTCCCTCCAGAGAGCTGGGATTACAGAGGTGTAACACCACGGCTGACTGAAATTGTCTTTGCTATTGTTGACGTGTATTTGTGATTCATGCTTGTCAGGTGAGACTTCTTGCTTAGGGTAGAGAGAATACCTAACTTAGTCTTAAAGTGTGTCAGATTAAATCAAGTCTTGGTACTCTATGCTGAGGCAGGGGACTTAGGTGCAGGAGTTCAGTCCTTTGTGATGAAATCTCTGGTTCTCTTCAATCTACCCAAGGATGTGTAAGAGACCCAGCAGACTGAGGACAAATGTGCGCCTTCTCCATTCAACCCAAAGGGAAATGGAACTAGGTTCAGAGTGACATTCTAGAAGCTACAGTAGTATTTAGGCTCCTTGTTCTGTGACTTTGGACTTTGAAAAGACTTAAAATGTAGGACCGGGTCCAGACATTTTGAGATTAATCATTTTCTACTTGGACTAGAGTACTTTAATCATACTGTGTTTCTCTAGCTCATGTGACCTTAAGAACAATTTTAGCACACACTTGTCCATTTTTTTCATTAGAAAGAGAACAATGAAAACATGTCGTGGCTATCATTGGAAAAACGGCAATCCCGCGCTTTCCCAAGGCTTTGGGCCTCAACAAGGGCCCAAAGGTAACGAAGAACATAAGCAAGGCATACCTGGTATCTCAGGCACCCCAGCAACTACACCAAGTCCCTGCAAGACGAGATCTGGTGGCGTGCCATGGAGCTGCTCCAGGTGACCAAGGGCAAGGGAGCTTTCCAGCTCATCAGAAAGAGGGTGGGCATGTGCATCAGTACCAAGAGGAGATGGGAGGAGCGAAGTGGGAGGAGCTGAGCCATGTGCAGACATCCATGAGAAAGGCCAGGGGCCAAGAAGGACCTATGCACTGCCCTGCAGCCTCCTAAACGTTTATTTATGTCTGGGGCGCGGGAGTCACATGTGAAGCCTGAGTATGAACAATTTTTTTTTTTTAAGGAATTATCATTTGGGATAGGTTTATAAGCAAATTCCTTCATTCTATACTGTGCGCTTTTGTGAACGTAGCTAAGGCTTTTTTCTTTTTTTCCTGTACAAATACCGGCTGTCTCTCCCATTCTCCGATTGTTCACAGGTTTGATTGTTTATCTGGGTCCAATCGATTGTCGTCTATCTCTCCTGAAGATAGATTTTCACCTTACTAACCTCAAAACCAAAGTCTAGTCTAACAATCATCTTAGAGTTTGACTGTCAACCCCTGTTACCTGAAAAGTTGCCTCCCGAGATGTTGAGAGGCACTTTGTTGTCTATATAGTCTAGTAACAAGGATGAAGAAGTCCCTCTTACTGATCTTTATCCATCGCTAAGTATTACTTGGTCTAGATGAACATTCAGGAACTATAACTCTCCATCTAAGGTTTCCTTGTTTCCAATTCAAATCTTCTAATCTTTTGCTAAAACTACCTCGAGACTGATTTTGGTTCATAACTTACTTTTTAACAAGTAGCACCATGACCAACTGCCTTGGGTTTGGCTGTCTTGGGCCAGGTGGACCTGATGTGAATTCCCAGGTACTTTTGCCCAGGAGTTGCACAGATGTCCCTGCGCTAGCAGAGGCTGTCTATGGCAGCTGTCCTTGCACCTGTGCCTGACACCCTTGAGTTTCCGAGAATCCTGGGCATGCTTAGGAGCTTGTTTGGTTTTCCTTTCCACCTGCCCTTTCTTTGGCACCGTCCCCACTCTCCTTCAAGCCCTGACTGCACCCACCAATGCAAACACGTCATCATGTTTATCCCCACCCCGCCATGCTTTTATGCCCCACACCCGTCTCACAGCAAGACTATAATGATGTCTTCGACACCACCAATGCTTTCCACCAAATTAATTTCTTGAGTTAATACCTGTTCAAGCAAACAATTGGCTTTTAAAGGGAGATTGATGGGCCCTCTCCATTCCAATGAGATCCTTTGTTTTTCTTTAGCAAATCTTCTATTTCTGTCTACTCATCCTGGAATTAATGGGCATTCTGAACAATACTGGCTAAATAAATCTCTCCCCCTTCATATGATAGATTTACTCTTGTGCCTTAAGATTTCAAGTTCCTCACACTCAGAAAGCTTCTAGTCTTACTCATATGTGAATCTTAGCATTAGGTCTGTGTGTTTAATTTGGAGTTCTTTAGAACCCAGGAAACTAGAAAGAGGCCATTGGTGGGCGGGGTGGGGAGAGGGTGGGGGGTAGAATCTTAAGGGAGTGGAGATAATAGAAGATAAAAGAATACAAATGCCATGAAAGGGGGAGAGAATGGGGGGAAGAATGCTAACACTAAGCATGTTTGGAATATGGAAGCCTACTATCTATCTATCTATCTATCTATCTATCTATCTATCTATCTAATTGAAATATATATTTAATTGGAATTACTCTCCATAGGAAATAATTATCTTTCCAGAAGCCATAGATTGGAAAAAAAAAAACCCAGTGGCAGGTGTAGTATGGGATACCTTTTCAAGTTGTT
Source organism: Mus minutoides (assembly GCA_902729485.2). Lineage (NCBI taxonomy): Eukaryota > Metazoa > Chordata > Mammalia > Rodentia > Muridae > Mus > Mus minutoides. The sequence goes on from LR749709.1 coordinate 1,596,561, forward strand.
GGTCACAGGCCCCTGGAGACTCCCCAAATGATACAGATTATCACCTGCTCCCAGTTGCCCACCAGAAAGTGATGGTAAGACCCTATTACTGAAGATAGCACATACCTCAGTTTCTGCCTTCTGGTTCCTCCTTGATCTCCTGCCCTGATTTCCTTCAGTGATGGGAATATGCTATAGAAATGTAAGCCACATAAACCCTTTTTTCTCCAAGTTGCTTTTGATCATACTGTTTATCACAGCAACAGTCAGAAAATTTGGACAGAGAGGAGAAGCAAACCTATCATTTTATCAGAGGCCAGGTCTCCTATGGTGGTTTGAATGAGAAATGTCCCCAAAGGCTCCATCTAAACACATGGCCTCTTACCGGTAGCACTGTTTGGGAAGTTTATGGAATCTTTGGACATGGAACCATGGTGGAAGAAATAGTCCCTGGAGACAGGCTTTGAAGTTTATAGTCTCACTTCCTAGTCTGTCTGTCTGTCTGTCTGTCTGTCTGTCTGTCATGTACAGATAGAAGTTATCTCTACTTCTTGACTACCAGGCTGGCCTCATTCTCCTACTGGGATGCCCTCCCTCACCATGGTGGCCTCTATCCCCCTGAACATGTAAGCCCAAATAAACTCCCTCTTCTCTAAGTAGCTTTTGGTCAAAGGGTTTGCCATATCATTAGAGCTATGGGTAACTCCTGTAACTGTCCACTTCCTAATGATGTTAATTAATGATGTTAATGTGTTTATGGGTGTCCACATGTATCACTCCTTTGTTGAGACAGGGTCTTAATTTGTAGCTCAGGATGACTTGGAACTCATTCTGTAGTCCAGGATGGCCTCAAACTCACAGAAAACCTCCTGCTCAGCTTCCTGAGTACAGGACTATAGATACAATCCATGCCATCCAGCTAATCACCCCTTGAAATCCCTACATTTCAACAGTATCACACTGGCAATTATTTCTCAACATGAGTTTGGAGGTTCTATTCAAACAATAGCAGAGACCCAGAGAATAGACTTTCCCCAAGCTACTCAGTAATAAAGACCCAGACGTCTTGTATGAATTACATCTCTCCGGTTCCCCAAGCCATTCTTGTTTTCATTGCGTAGAGGGCTGATGGCAACAGAACCCACTTAGCTGCTTTCAACAAGCTTATATCATGGGTCTTGTTTGAGAAGAAACTAGAATTGATCACAATAATACCACTTAAAAACATCCTGTGGAGTATAACAATACATCCTTGTTTTTCGTTCACCGTTCATGGGCTGGGCTGACAAGGGTTTGGCTGATCTAGGCTGAGTTCTTTTTGGCATAGCCCTACACTGTGGACTGCATCCAGTCAGCTGCATGAGACTTCCACACTCATCGAGCCAGTGTCCCTCCGGGGCATGCCCTTCACTTGGCAATGGAAGAAATACAAATAAAATGAGTGGAAATATGGAACACTCAAGGCCTCTTTTTGGAAGGTGTTGCTGCCCACATTCTATTGGCTGGCACAAGTCACAAGCCATCCAAGAGTCAGGACCACTGGGGTGTCAGGTACACTCTATCTTCAGTAGAGAAATGCAAGGTCACATGGCAATAGGTGCTGATTTGGGGGGGTGTATGAGCAATTGGTCCATGCTTAGAATGCAGGCACTGTGTTACCTTATGTACAGCTTGTTGACCCCCTACTTTGCCCTGTGCCACCACCATCCTGTGAAGTTGGATTGCTGTTATCCCTATTTTTCAATGAAATAATCTAGATTTAACTTGGTTTGTCTTAAAGAAGTAAATGTGTTATCAGGTGCGAACACTCAGTTAGGTCTAGCACCAAGGCCCATGTTCTTAACCTTGACTCAACTCCACTGGATGAGCTGAGAAATGGGGTGCAAGAAGAGAACCAGGCATGATTTTCAGGCACCGCTGTTGACAGAGTAAGCACCAGGAGACAAGACTGGATGTATTTTCACTGAGCAAGAGGCAGTGGGCTCTGGAAACTATCAATCAAAGCTCGAGTTTCTTTTTGTGTCAAGGACTGATGCTTTGTAAGAACTCTAGGGGAAAATCCCTCTTTCAGCATGTGGCCCTCAACATGGGTGGGTAATATTCAACCACTCCCTCTGCCCCCAGTCTTGATCCTTAGAGACATTAATCCTCAGTGTGCTTATACCTCAGACTCTGATTGGAGTCCCTGCATGGATGTTTGGGGGCTCTCTGCAAAAAAAAATGCCCATGAAATTCTGCTTCTTGTTCATGTTGTTCAGATAAAGCCTGATATTTATTTGCCGTTACTTGGAGGTCTTCCCAAAGAACATTCTAGAACAACTTTGTGGAAAGTGGCTCAAGGATCTCTCTCTCTCTCTCTCTCTCTCTCTCTCTCTCTCTCTCTCTCTGTGTGTGTGTGTGTGTGTGTATGTGTGTATGTGTATGTGTGTGTATGTGTGTATGTGTATGTGTGTGTATGTATGTGTGTGTGTGTGTGTGTGTGTGTGTGTGTGTGTGTGTGTGTAGTATACACATGGGGAGTGCATCGTGCAAGTGTGTGTAGTGGTCAGAAGAGGATGTCAAGTATCCTGTTCCACCATTCTCCACATTATTTTCCTGACAGGGTCTCACACTGCACCCAGAACTTGACTGGTGTCCAGCAAACCCCAGAGGCTTCCCTGCCTCTGTACCCAGCACAGCACTAACGTTCCAGACACGTGTGGCACCCAGGTTTTTATGTGGGTGCTGTGATTCAGACTCAGGTCCTCATGCTTGGATAGGAAATGGTTCCACCACTGAGCCATCCCCCCACCCCTCCTCGTGGTCATTTCTGAAGGTGATCCGGAAGGGAATGTGAATCAAGGGCGGGAGTTGGGGGATGAACATGGCCCAGCAGACCCGATTTCTCGGTTTAAAACTGGACTGTCAGATCAAGGGAGGGTTACGAGGACAACGCCAGATTCCATCAAGGTGTTTGACAGAGCCTTTCGTAATCCCTTTCAGAAAGCATGGAGAAAGACAGGCTGATTTAGGATGAATAGATTACTGTGTGGCTGGTTAGAGACTTGGGCTGTCATTAATCAAATGTGCTCTCCCATCCAGAGGGAGGCTGCCAGGGTCAGACAATAGAACTGTGTCTCTGCTGGGACTTGCCCTGAACTTGCTCCCTCTGCACCTCCCCACACCCTTCTTTCTTCCCTGGCTCTTCTCTTTTTGAACAACTTGGATGAAGACACAGGGCATTAGTTTTGAGGTCTGGCATAAACAACAGGGGACTGGACTAATTTTTAAAAGTTAGAGGGTCGATATTTAATAAGCTATTGATTACTATATGGACAGCAGCTTACAAAGCCCATCTCTAGAATGTGATCTTAAGTCTTTAAAGGGCTCCATGCAGGAGGTAGGACCAATTATCTTCACTCTCAGAGAGGCTTGGAGCTTCAGCAACTTCCCCACGATCACTTAACACTATATCGCAAAGCCCAAGTTTAGAATCTATTTTAATTTTTTCCCTTCTGATTCCAAATCCTATCCTGTTTAAAATGGGAAGGAACATGGGATGTCACTCAGTTGGTAGAGTGTATGAAGGAAGCCCTGGGTTCAATCCCCAGCACCATTTACCTCTAGCCCTAATATTTGGGGGGAGAGGCAAGTGAATCCTTTTCTTAACCATAAATTCAAGACAATCCTGGGCTCTCAAAAAATAAACAAAACTAAACCAAAACAAACAATAGAAGCATGATGATGGTGGTGGTGATAATAATAATAATAATAATAATAATAATAATAATAATAATAAACAATCACCCAAGCACAGGCCGACTGGGAGAAACTTGAGATACCAGCTGTTATAGAATTCTGTCACTTTTGGTCTTCTACCCCACAGATCTTTGCTTGAGCTCCCTGCATCACGCTTACAAGGACATCCTCTTGTCCAGAATGATGGCCTTCGGGCTACTGCTAGGGCTCATCTAGATGGAGTGGAACAAGACTCTGACTTCACCCCCTGTTAATAAATCAACCCATGTTCAGTCTAATACAGGGGAACCTGTAACATGCTAGGGAAGGAGCACGTGAGATTAGAATTAGTTGAGTGTACTTGTGCAAGCCTCCCCAAGCCTCAGTCTTTCTCTGCAGACAGAGAGGTCATTTGCACAGATTTCAGTGGGTAACCGTGAGGATTACACGGGTCCCCAGGGGAGAATAAGTTGCCGTTGATCTTCAGAGCTGTTAAAGCCCAGGCTCTGCACAGCTGAGATATGATTGCCGTCTTCTCATCCACAGCGGCACACCCTTCCACCCATGTAAGAGCTAAGTCCTGGTGGGAGCCATCTTGAAGATGTGAGTAGATTTTGTTTATTGTGGTAGAAGGCCTTCCTTGCTCACAGGCTGAGAGAATGGCCTGTATGGGGTGGTCTTGTGTGTCTTCTGCTACACAGTATGGTAGAGAGGAGTGATAGTGGGGGCCCTCTAATACTTCATAATGTCATGTAGACTCACCCTTTTGAGGGTCACCAGGCAGGCGTGTGGATGGAATAACACCCCTCCTGTCCTTCAGGTCTTAAACATGGAGGTGGGCATAGAGAGGGCAGGGTGGAAGCAGACACAGAAGTTGGGGGGAGCAAGGACCTTCCTGAATCTCTCAGTGCTATGCTCTGGCTTTCTCTGTGTCCTTCTGGCTTCCAGGTAGCACAAGGAAGCTACTGTTTGCCTAGACCTTGGTACTTTCTTCTGTTTGCTTTAATCCTTATCAGGACCAGGTGTTTCTCTTGTGTTTTTTTGAAGTTTTCACCGGTACAAGTTAAGTCATTTGGCCCATAAAACCCTACTGTAAATAAGACATACAATTTTATATATCATAAAAGTCAGAGCGAATTACTTTCAACGCGATGCATTCGAAACCGTATCCAAGTAATAAGCACTTACCTACAGGAAGACATAAACTCCCTTTGGCCACTGGATCGCAGAGGTGACTAATTTCTTTTGTTCAGAAGTGGATGTTGACTTAGCCCAACACCGCAGCAAGGCATGATGGTCAGCGCCTCTGTCCATAGACACCCAACTTCTTCAGCTTATGTTAATGGACACTGATGTTTGATGTTGGTCCTCTAGCCTGACATTCCATACTTCCCCTTCCTGCCAATCACTCTTCACTCTCCCTTGTTGATGCGCATGCGTTGCATCCTGCAGTCCTCTCTGCACTCAGCCTCCACGCGCTGCTGGTCCTTCCTCCAGCTGATGAGTGCTTCCGCTCACAAAGCCAGTTTTATCCTCCCCACCCCTGCTCCCTCCATTGTTCTATTTTGGGTCCACCATAATGGCACACTTACGTTTCAATCTTCCCCCCTTTTTCTTTTTTTAATGGTTTTTAAAGGCCATATTAGTATTCCATAAAATATGTTTATTTTAATAACTCAATGGTTTTCAGTAAAGAAACAGAGGGATAATCATTACTGTGGCTGAGTTTTTTTTCTTTTTTCTTTTATTTTGTTGGTTTTTTCGAGACAGGGTTTTTCTGTATAGTCCTGGCTGTCCTGGAACTCACTCTGTAGACCAGGCTGGCCTCGAACTCAGAAATCCGCCTACCTCTGCCTCCCGAGTGCTGGGATTAAAGGCGTGTGCCACCACACCCAACTATGGCTGAGTTTTAAAATCTATCCATTGCTCCAGTCAAACAGCCATTTGCAATAGCCTCATGGATCTGGGAATACCAGTCTGTGCAGGGTGTATCTGTCATAGGACGGTGGCCCATAGCTTTCTTCCCTTAGCCTGATATGTGCAGCTCTATGCAGTGCCCATTGTAGGTGCTCCTTCTTTTTTAGCTGCTGAATGAATTCAGTGTGTGGATGTCTGCCACACTTCATTCATCTCTCGCCAGTTGCTGAATGTTTGGATTGCTTCCACCTTTTGGCTATCATAAATGGCGTTTACCTGTATGATATTGTATGGATAAATTTTGATTTCTACAGGAAACCACCTAGGAGTGGATTTGTTGAGCACTATTTCCCTTAACAGTACTTTTAAGAATAGCATGATTAGGGCTGGAAAGATGATGACTCAGCAGTTAAGAGCACCTACTGCTCTTCCAGAGTTCAATTCTCACCAACCACATGGTGTCTCACAACCATCTGTAATGAGATCTGATGCCCTTTTCTGGTATACCTGAAGAGAGCAAGGTGTACTCATATACATAAAATAAATAAAGAAATCTTTAGGGCCAGTGGGACCCAGGAACTCCACCCAACCAGTGGCACAGGTTCTCCAGTCTGAGCTGATGCTCTGAGCAGACCTTGGGCAAGAACTCTGCAACCAGTCCCATAACACCGAGAGGAAGTTCCACTCCCAGGCACTCTAACACACCCAGGTCCACAGGATCCCAGGAGCTTGGTCACAACAAGATCTCAGGGTTCCAGAGGCAGCTTGACTCCCAGGAGCTCTGACAATCTCAGGATCTCAGGATCCCAGGATCCCAGAATCATAGGATCACAGAGACAGCTGAACTCTGAGGAATTCTGACTCAAGTAGGATCACAGGAAGGACAGGCTCCAGACAGATATGGCGAGGGCAGGTAGCACTAGGGATAATCAGATGGTGGGAAGCAAGAATAAGAACATAAGCAACAGAAACCATGGTTACCTGGCATCATCAGAATCCAATTCTCGCACAATAGCAAGTCCTGGATACCCCATCACACCAGAATAGCAAGATTTGGATCTAAAATCACTTCTCATGATGGTGATAGAGGATTTTAAGAAGGACATAAATAAGTCCCTTAAAGAAATACAGGAGACCATAGGCAAACAGCTAGAAGCCCTTAAAGAGGAAACACAGAAATTCCTTAAAGAATTACAGAAAAACACAATCAAACATGTGAAGGAAATGAACAAAAGCATCCAAGATCTAAAAATGTAAATAGAAACAATAAAGAAATCACAAGGTAGACAATCTTGGAGTCATAAAACCTAGGAAAGAGATCAGGAATCATAGATGCAAGCATCACCAAGAGAACATAAGAGATAGAAGAGAGAATCTCAGGTGCAGAAGATACCATAGAAAACATTGACACAACAGTCAAAGAAAATGCAATAATCAAAAAGCTCCTAACCCAAGACATCCAGGAAATTCAGGACACAATGAGAAGACCAAACCTAAGGATAATAGGTATAGAAGAGAGCTAAGATTCCCAACTCAAAGAGTCAATAAATATCTTCAACAAAATCATAGAAGAAAACTTCCCTAACCTAAAGAAAGAGATGCCCATGAACATACAAGAAGCCTACAGTACTCCAAATAGACTGGACAAGAAAAGAAATTCCTACCATCACATAATAATCAAAACACCAAATGCACTAAACAAAGAAAGAATATTAAAAGCAGTAAGGGGAAAAGGTCAAGTAACATATAAAGGCAGACCTATCAGAATTACACCAGACTTCTCACCAGAGACTATGAAAGCTAGAAGATCCCGGGCAAATGTCATACAGACCCTAAGAGAACACAAATGCCACCATAGATGGAGAAACCAAGGTATTCCATGAAAAAAACAAATTTACACAATATCTTTCCATAAATCCAGCCCTACAAAGGATAATAGATGGAAAACACCCACACAAGGAGGGAAACTACACTCTAGAAAAAGCAAGAAAGTAATCTTTCAACAAACCCAAAAGATGATAGCCACACAAACATAATTCCACCTCTAACAACAGAAATAACAGGAAGTAACAATCACTTTTCCTTAATATCTCTTAACATCAATGGACTCAATTCTCCAAAAAAAGACATCGACTAACAGACTGGATACATAAACAGGGCCCAGCATTTTGCTGTATACAGGAAACACATCTCAGTGACAAAGGTAGACACTACCTCAGAGTAAAAGGCTGGAAAACAATTTTCCAAGCAAATGATCCCAAGAAATAAGCTGGAGTAGCTATTCTATATCAAATAAAATCAACTTTCAACCAAAAGTTATCAAAAAAAGATAAGGAATTACACTTCATACTGGTCAAAAGAAAAATCTACTACGATGAACTCTCAATTCTGAACATCTATGCTCCAAATTCAAGGGCACCCACATTCATAAAAGAAATTCTACTAAAGCTCAAAGCACACATCACACCCCACACAATAATAGTGGGAGACTTCAACACCCTACTCTCAGCAATGGATAGATCATGGAAACAGAAACTAAACAGAGACACAGTGAAACTAACAGAAGTTATGAACCAAATGGGTCTAACAGATATTTATAGAATATTTCATCCTAAAGCAAAAGAATATACCTTTTTTTCTCAGCAACTCGTGGTACCTTTGCCCAAACTGACCATATAATTGGTCACAAAACAGGCCTCAATATATACAAGAAGATTGAAATAATCCCATGCACCCTATCAGATCACCACAGGATAAGGCTGGTCTTAAATACCAACAAAAACAATGGAAAGCACTCATATACATGGAAGCTGAACAACACTCTTTCTCAATGATAACTTGGTCAAGGAAGATTAAAGCCTTTTTAGAATTTAATGAAAATGAAGACACATCATACTAAAACTTATTGGATACAATGAAAGCAGTGGTAGGAGGAAAAATCGTAGCTCTAAGTGTTTCCAAAATGAAACTGAAGAGAACTTATATTAGCAGCTTGACAGCACACCTGAAAGCTCTAGAACAAAAAGAAGGAAATACACCCAAGAGGAGTAGGCGGCAGGAAATAATCAAACCAAATAGAAACAAAAAGAACTATACAAAAAAAAATCAACAAAACCAACAGGTGTTCTTTGAGAAAATCAACAAGATAGATAAACCCTTAACTAGACTAACCAGAGGGCACAGAGACATTATCCAAATTAATAAAATCAGAAATGAAAAGGAAGACATAACAACCAAATATATCTTAAAATAACTATTCTGTTTGTTGATTATCAAAAGTTGAAAATATTAAAATCATGTTTTACAAACATCATGGAAATATTATTGATAATTTTCTTACTGTGCTTGAAATTAGATTTTCTTAATGTTTAACTTCAGTTTTTGTTATTTTGAAAATTTTCAAATATACTTACTGATAAAATAATTTCTCTCCTAGAAACACTGATAATCTTTTTTAAGTAAACAATGTACACAGATATGTCAGATGGTATAAGAAATATTTTGAATATATTTCTTAATGATTCATTTTTAATATTTTATGCTCCTTTACTATGCTTAACTCCAAAAGAATATTTTGTATTTTTGAAATAATTTAGTATTCAACATTAGACATAGGATCCTCAGCTATGGATAGTATTAAATACTCATTAATGATATTTTTAGGGTATGAAAGGATATGAATATAAAAGTCGAACAAATTTTTATGTATTATTTGATTCTCAAAATACTCAATATTATTATGTTTGGTGTATATAATGCATTTAAATAAAAAATTTAATAAAAAATGAATCTTTAAAAAGAAAATTGGCATGATTGACCACTTGTTTTGAAACATTTACAAGGTCAGGAATTACAGTCCAGTTGTGAAATCTTCATTGTTGTAGGATGTTCGTTACGTATCTGACTGTACTATTGTTTCTATCATTTTGGCTCTGTGAAGATTATCTGCTGGCTAAAAGGTCAGGAGAGCTAGCATCATCTCCTGACCACAGTCCTCAGCACTGAATGTAGGGCTTCATGTATGCTAGCCAAGCAAGTCCCCTGCCACGGAGCTACATCCCAGACCTCTGTTTTTTATTTTTAGTCAAGTTCTTCCAAAGGAACACCCTGAACTTAATGATTCTCTTGCATCAGCAATCATAGTGGGCAAATTTACAGGCCTGTATTACCAAACCTAGCAGCATTTTAAAAATTATGTTTTAGGGGCTGGAGGGATGGCTCAGCAGTTATGAGTCATCTGCTTTTCAGGGGACCCAAGTTCTGTTCCATGTTGTGTAGCTTACAACCAGCTGATAATTGCGCAACCAGGAGATCTATCGCCCTCTTCTGGCCACCATAAATAACTGCATTCATGTACACACACACACACACACACACACAAACAAATCATTAAAATTTCTTTTTAAATTATGTTTCAAATGCCCTGGGAGTGGAACTTCCTCTCGGTGTTATGGGACTGGTTGCAGAGTTCTTGCCCAAGGTCTGCTCAGAGCATCAGCTCAGACTGGAGAACCTGTGCCACTGGTTGGGTGGAGTTCCTGGGTCCCACTGGCCCTAAAGATTTCTTTATTTATTTTATGTATATGAGTACACCTTGCTCTCTTCAGGTATACCAGAAAAGGGCATCAGATCTCATTACAGATGGTTGTGAGACACCATGTGGTTGGTGAGAATTGAACTCTGGAAGAGCAGTAGGTGCTCTTAACTGCTGAGTCATCATCTTTCCAGCCCTAATCATGCTATTCTTAAAAGTACTGTTAAGGGAAATAGTGCTCAACAAATCCACTCCTAGGTGGTTTCCTGTAGAAATCAAAATTTATCCATACAATATCATACAGGTAAACGCCATTTATGATAGCCAAAAGGTGGAAGCAATCCAAACATTCAGCAACTGGCGAGAGATGAATGAAGTGTGGCAGACATCCACACACTGAATTCATTCAGCAGCTAAAAAAGAAGGAGCACCTACAATGGGCACTGCATAGAGCTGCACATATCAGGCTAAGGGAAGAAAGCTATGGGCCACCGTCCTATGACAGATACAGCCTGCACAGACTGGTATTCCCAGATCCATGAGGCTATTGCAAATGGCTGTTTGACTGGAGCAATGGATAGATTTTAAAACTCAGCCATAGTTGGGTGTGGTGGCACACGCCTTTAATCCCAGCACTCGGGAGGCAGAGGTAGGCGGATTTCTGAGTTCGAGGCCAGCCTGGTCTACAAAGTTGAGTTCCAGGACAGCCAGGGCTATACAGAGAAACCCTGTCTCGAAAAACCAAAAAAAAAAAAAAAACCAAACAAACAAACAAAAAAAAAAACCAAAAAACAAAAACACATAGAATGACTTATTTTTCTCTTCAACACTCTCCCTCACCTCGGCCTTTGATTTTTAGAAGTCATTGCAGCTTCTCTTCCAGGAGAAAGAATTCTTCCTGAAAGAAGAGAGCAATCAGGATGGAGACTCCAGAATTCCTCTTGGATCAGTTGGGGATATCTGAGGAGGCTTTAATCTCATGCACGGCATAAAATGTAAAACACAGTCAAAATATTAGTGCTATCCTAGTCATTGAAATCACCAGTAATAGGAAAGAGCTAGCACTGCAAAGAATCGAACAGCTAAAATGTTAATGTTTTAGGGTCAATACATTTATAATATTGTATAGTGGTTTTTTTGTTTTAGTTTTAGTTTTTTCAATCATTTTGGATGTAAGAACGTCTTTCAACACCTCATGCTTTATAATCACCATTAGCGATTTCCAGTGCTTCAATTATCTTCCCAATCTCATACTCAGAGTGTTCTTAGATAAAGATGGGCTATCGAGTTTTTGTGTGGTGGGTGTTGGAAGTCCTGAGTGTCATAGGCAGGCTGTAGGGTCAGAAACAGTAACTGGGACTAGGGTTGTCTGGTCATTGTGTGGAACAGCAGTGTGGACAGCTTAGCCATGGGACAGGGAGGGAATCTGATGGGGCCATATATTCTCTGAGTTACTGGTTTAGGAGGCCTAAGTGAAGGAGGCTCAGAGTGCCATGTACACTTTCTTCATCCCTGGGTGGTACACACCTGCCTCCTGGTTGCTTTTTGGACACAATGGCTCATTCTAAGCCATTCTTAACTTGGAGTTCCCTATATGGAACCCATATGGCATGCTTAAAGCCATGCCTTGAGTTCATGTGACATTTATATCTTCTTTCCTAAACATTCTTACAAATCATTGTTTTATGTGGGTGTGTGCTTTGCCTACGGGCACGTACCCACAGAGGCCAAACAAGAGTGTTGGGTCTTCCAAAACTGGAGTTAGAGATGGTACGGGTTACCATGTGGATGCTAAGAATCAAACCTAGGTCCCTGGGAAGGAAATTAGTGCTCTTAACTTCTGCACCATCTTGCCAGCCCCATTCTCCCAACTTTTTTTTTTTTTCTAGAGGACTACCTTTATTAAATTTAGCTAAACCACAAAGATTATACATGTGGATTTTTTGATTCTTTTTTTTATTAGATATTTTCTTTATTTACATTTCAAATGCTGTCCCAAAAGTTCCTTATACCCTCCCCCCGCCCTGCTCCCCTACCCACCCACTCCCACTTCTTGGCCCTGGCGTTTCCCTGTACTGGGGCATATAAAGTTTACAATACCAAGGGGCTATGTCAGTGCCAGGCAAATACAGAAGTGGATGCTCACAGTCATCTATAGGATGGAACACAGGGCCCCCAATGGAGAAGCTAGAGAAAGCACCCAAGGAGCTGAAGGGGTCTGCAACCCTATAGGTGGAACAACAATATGAACTAACCAATACCCCCAGGGCTAGCTGCATATGTAGCAGAAGATGGCCTAGTCGGCCATCACTGGGAAGAGAGGCCCCTTGGTATTGCAAACTTTATATCTCCCAACTTTTTAAATAGTTTCTGTAGAACCCCTCAGTGCAGTCATGACTGAAGTTGGATGTAACAGTTTCAGCTGGTGCCACGTGACAGTCTCTCCCTCGGGCCTGTGGACGAGTGGCACCATGAGTATAGGATAATATTATGACAAGGAAGTTAAAAGCACAGGAAATGAAAACAATATAGTAGCCTGTTCTGAAGATCCTAAACAGGAACGACTTCAGAGCCGTTAGGGTCTGTTTGTAAAAGCATAGGCTGTCCAAGCACAAAACAATCAGTGCAGAAACCCATAGCTGCCCCTCCCAGTAAGCAGCATGCCTGGGAAGGGTAGGAGGAAGCCTTTGGACTCTTTCCTGAAGAGGGCCTGTGCTGGAGGGACGAAAGATGTAGATGGTGTAGAGGTTGGGCTTGTCTGATGGAATCCCAGCACAGCTGAGGGTTAATTAGACTCTGTGAAGGTTTCTTTCTCCTTCGCTTCCTCTTACTGGTTGCTGGCTTAGCACATGTGAGGGTATTTATTTTTGACTCGATGGTAACTGTTTCAGGAAGTCTGAGGATGTGAACAAGATAGAGTTCCAGGAACATACCAACCAGACATGTTCTCTGGGTTATAGGATGTGCCATACCAAAGAACAAAACGGTAGGGGTCTCATCAAAAAACAAGCAAATGAACAAAAGAAGACTGACATGGTTTACAAAGCAATAACAGAATCAAGAGAGTCTAAATAATGGCCCGTGTAGGAGGAGCACCTTGGAATTTTAGAAGCATTAGCTACACACAGCAAATATTCCCTCCACAATGGACTAGACAGAGTTAAGCAGAGGTCAGATGTTTTTGGAGGAGTTTATAGTCAGTATATTGGTTTGCTGGTTAGTTTTGTCACCAACTTGACACAACCTCGATAAGAGAGAACCTCAGTTGAAGAGTTGCAAAATCAGCCTGGCTGGTGGACATTATCTCGATTGCTAATTGCTTGCTATAGACGGGGCCAAACTATCTTCCCGAGGTAAGAGGTCCTGGACTACAGAAGAAGACTAGCTAAGAATGAGCCTGTGAGAAACCAGAGAACAAGCTAGAAAGCAGCGTTATTCCATGGGCTCTGCCTCAAACTCCTGCACTGAGCTCCTCATCCTGACCTCCCTGGATGATGGGCTGGGATCTCTGAGATGAAATTAGCTCCTTTTCTGCTCTGAGTTTATTCTGGTCAGAGTGTGCCATCACAGCAACAGAAATCAATCTAGAACAATTAGTTATCCTTTTTTTAAAAAACTTTTTTTCAATTTTTTATTAGATATTGTCTTCATTTACATTTCAAATGCTATCCCGAAAGTCCCCTATACACCCCCCCCACCCCTGCTCCCCTACACACCATTCCCACTTCTTGGCCCTGGTATTCCCCTTAGTTATTTTTTTTTTCTGTGTCAAAATATCTGAGAAAAGCAATTTAAAGAAGAGTTTGGGCTCGCGGTTTAAAGAGACACAATCATTGCAGTGGGGAGGGTGTGGAGAGAGCATGAGGTATCTGGTCACAGTGAATCCTTGGGAAACAGAGAGATGATTGATGGCGCTCAGTATGCTTTCTCCTGTCTTCTCTTTAATTAGAATTGTTCCTTGAGAATTTCATATACAAATACATCAAATATATTGGCTTTTTTTTGTTTTTTGTTTTTTTGTTTTTGTTTTTTACTTTTTTATTTAATCTGAGACTCTAGCCCAAGGATGCTGCGATCAATTTAGGGTAGGTCTTCTCAGTTAAACCCCCTGAAAACAGACACACCTAGAGGTGTGTCTCCTTGTCGTTCCTAAATCCCATCAAACTGATGATGAAAATTAACCATCGCATTTACCCCGTCTCTGCAGAACATCAGCTACCTAGCTCTAAAATCTATTCTATAGACTGAGATTTCCTTGGCTGTTGAAGAAACCGAGACCGAGGAGCTGGGATTTGCAGAGGATAGGCTATAGCAGTACATACCAGAGGTAAGATGTTAACCAGTTCTCTCCTTCCTAGCCTCCTTCTTCCACACCCAGAAGAGAGATGACTATCAGCTGACTCTAGTCTGATGTGCTCTGCAGGATCATCCTAGAGATAGAAATGTGGAGGACTCTGGGAAGCTCAGGCTCCAAAGGAACTGCAAAGGTGAGACTGGAGTGAGAAGCCATGATTGTTGCTCCCCATTTGCTGAAACAAATACCTGAGAGAGTAACTCGTAGTGAGAAAGGCTTGTCTGGGTATACAGTTTGGGAGATTTCAGTCATGACTGGTTGACTATGAAGTCAATCATGGTGGTGTCTGATGGGAGCAAAGACATCCACCCCACAGAAGGGATGCAAACAAGAGATATAGGTCCTATGTTCCCCTTTAAGGCCTACAATGACCAGTTAATACCTCTCCATCCTCTCTCAACATCACCATGTTGGGGGACAAAGCCTTTAACATGGCAGTTTTCAACTGGTGGAGTGTGATCCCTTAGGGACTAAGACCATCAGAAAACACAGATATTTACACTATGATCCATAACACTAGCAAAATCACACTCATGTAGCAACATTACAGCACAAGGAAGATTAAGATCCTCTGCCTTAATGCATGGGGGGGAAGATATTTAAAATTCAGATTCTAGCAGATGGTCAAGAGTTGTTTTGGGGTTTTTTGTTTTTGTTTTTGTTTTTGTTTTTTTTTTTTTGCTTTTAACTTTTTAACAACGATTCAGTAAAGTTAAATCTTCCTCAAACAAAAGGGACAAGAAAGAGGAAGGAAATTCAAGCTGGGACAGAACTTGAGTGATCAGAAGTCTTAAGATTTCCCTGAATTGGGAACCTAGTCATCACAGAAAGCCTTCCCTTGTCCTGAGTCTGGGGGACTGTCAGAATTGAGAAACTGTGGGCTTACATTTAGATCTTAGACGTTACAAATATTTTAATGTGGAGGATAAAAGCTGCAACTTGGTAGGAGAAGGGGACAGTTCTATTTTAGAAGGGGACTTTGGAAATGGACCAATGGTGTGAGGTAGTGTGACCTTGAAACTCAACAAGCAAAGTTTGTGCGTGTGCCATCTCATGGGTGATTGGAAAAGGCCCATGATGGGCACAGTCAAAAGGTCTCTTCCCTTGTTTCTCCTCTAGTGGGTTGCTGGAAGTGGTTTAGGTCCACAAGACCAGATCTGTGACTGGAAAAGGAATTTTATTTTGCACAATGGTGGATTTTTTTTTTCATTGTTTCTAGAAACTGCTGGTAAACATTGATAGCAAAAGCACTGTGTGTGGGGCCAGGATGAGGGTCTGGTCCCTCCAACAGTCATTGGAAGGAGCCTTTATGGAAGTCTCAAATGCCTGCAAGACAGTATGTGGAGGGCTGGAAGCAGTGTGGTGAACAGGAGCTACCTGGTCTCTTAAATGAGGCTGCTATGTGCCCATTGTGGCTGGGCAATAATATATGCAATTTCATCAGTATCTACTAACTTTTTGTATACCTACAATGTTACTCGTCTTAGGGTTTCTATGGCTACAACAAAACACCATGACCAAAAAAAGAGGCTGGGAAGAAAAGGATTTATTTGGCTTACATTTCTGTATCGCTGTTCATCATGGAAGAAAGTCAGAACAGGAATTCAAACAGGGCGGGAACCTCGAGGCAGGAGCTGATGCAGAGGCTATAGAAGAGTACTGCTTTCTACCTTGCTTCTCATGGTTTGCTAGACCTATTTTCTTGCAGAATGCAGGACCTCTAGCTCAGGGAATGGAAGCACCCACAATGGGCTGGGCCCTATCCCATCCATAACTAATTAAGAAAGTGTCCTACTGTCAAATCTTAAGGCCTTATTTCCTCAAGTGAGGTTCCCTCCTTTCAGCTAACTATAGTTTCTGTGTCAAGTTGACATAAGACCAGGCAGCACATTGTTCTTTAGTTTCTCTACAATATTAGGCAGAGTCTTTGGGCCTTCTATGTATGTTTCTCCAAGAATGTTATGCTATGTGCAAATGCCTTGGACTTAGCAATGCTTCAGTTTGTGTAATGTGTATTAGTAATTTTTCTATTATGATAAAACACCATGATCTGGCAATTAAGAAAGAGTTTATGGTTGCGGAGGGTTAGAGTCCATTAGCATCATGGTGGGCATGACAGAGCATGGCAGAAGGCAGGCAGGCAGGCATGGCGTTGGTACAGTAGCTGCCTTGTGGTTTTCAAAGTGCCCTTGGTTTCTAGTCGGTGTTTCAGGTTTATACAATGGGAAGAGTCATCCATCTTTCTGTTGTGTAGGAGATTTATCTGAGACTGAGATAATATATTTACTTTGTTAGAAGATTTTAAATTATGGATTTAATTTTTAGTATCTTTCATAAATTTGCAGTTTTTCTGTCTTTGTTTTTGATAACGTTTTAGTACTTTAGATTTTCTAAGAATCTTTCTGCTTTCAATTTGGTTGATGTAAATCTATACTAAACCTGTAATTTTTTTGTTATGGTTTGTTGTTTTGTCAGTGATGAAAGGCTGCTTTTAGGATAAGGACACACACACATGCAGTAAGTATATAAAGAAGAAGATCATTACAAGGCAAAGGTAGGGAATTGGGAGGCTAAAGCCCCATACCATGTCATTTTAATGTTCACATAACTATAGTTATATTACTCCATTGACAATAATGTCATTTTAAAAACATTATTGCTCTATTTTTCTTTTAATCAGGAGTGCCAGAAGTTAGTCAGGTCTACATGACTTCAAACAATAACTTGAAATTTATGCATCCTGTCTATTGTATGTGTATATCTACACTGATTAATTTTTGCCCTGATATTATTTCCTCTTCTTTGGAGTTAGTTTATTTATAGTTTCCCCTAATGCTGACAGTGCGGGTCTCTGAGGTCTTAGATCTGTACGGGGCATTCCTAATTCTTCCTATGTTGACTGAGACGCTGGCTTTAAAGCTCTTGTCAAAACAGAAGTTCGGTGGCACCAAGGCGTGTCTCAAGCTCCAAGAGCAAAGTGGCTTAGCCATCTAAGCTCTTGCTTTCCTTCTGTAGTTGGCCTAAGGACAGGCCCTCCTTTCTCACCATCTTGGTGATGCACTACAGAGATGATTCTGGAAATGTCTTACTGATGGATTGCAAGACTCGTCAGTCACTCCTTCTTTGTCTTTCTGTGTCTCACCTGCATTTTGCTTCCAGGCCTTTGGATTCACATCTGATGCAAGTATCCATCTGTCATCTTAACGTGGCTTTGCAGACTCTGGAATGTGCCTCTGAACCTTAAGAACTCTTTTTGTTGTTAGTGTTGATGGCTCCTTTGTGACTGTCCAGGTTTGCGCGCCGGATCGCTCAGCATGAGAGGATTTCAGGAAGAGAAAAGACAGGGAAGGAAAGATGGGACTAAACCAAAACATATAGCCAGAGCAGAGATGCTCTGATATCAACACACACACACACACACACACACACACACACACACACACTCACTCACACACAAGCCACAGCTCCTGGTCTACTCCAGCTTTATGGGGCTGATTTCTCACTGACAATGAGTCAAAATGTTCACTGACCACCCTTGCCTTTCCCTCCAACTTAAAATGTAAATAATATTAAAAAGTTCACATATGATTTTTCATAGATATTAACATTTTCCACAGTCTTATTTTCCTTGTTCCTTTTACTTTTTTTTCTTCCTCTTTCCCTGTTGGACTCTGTCATGTTTATAGCCTAGAATATTATTCTGACAAATTTTCACCCACGACTGTAACTATACAAATGAAGATGTGACATTATTAACCCTTCAAGAATGTACATTTTATACACACTTTTATATTTTATTCAACAGTACTTCATGGAAGTCTCTCAAAGCCAACTGATAAATTAGTCTTCATTATTGTAATGGCTACACAAACCTTCTGTTGGTATGGATGCACACATATTTATTGGACCATTCACCCACTGACGGTCATTCTATCACATTTTATCTTTACAAACAAGGCTACAATCCATATCCTTGCAAACACTCCTTCTCCAGTGCTGTTATTAATGTTCATAGGAAGGTTCCCCAAAGTGGACTAGCCATCACAGGGTAGATGATGTTTACTGGATTTTAACAGCACTGTCAGCCTGATCTTCCCAAAGGCTATGGTGACTTGTGTTTCTACCATCAGTGAATGGGAAATCGCCTCTGCTTTGGCATCTCTAGATACTTAATATTTTCAGTTTAAATGGCTTTTTTTGTTTTGTTATGGCAGGAAACAGGAGTTAGATTATAATCTTATAGTGGCACAAATTTGCATTTTTCCTGGTCATAATTAAATGGTTTTGCTATTTGAATAAGCTCCCTACTGAACTATTTGTTCTCTTTCTTATATTTGATGGGCCTTTCTTCTTCCTCTTCCTCTCTCTTTGGAAAATTTGTTGATTTTCTTTTTTACATTGTAGACAAAGATGTTTGGTTTATTATTTATATTATAAATTTTATTCTTAGTCTATTTTAATTTTAAATTTAATGTTTTATTTCTTAAAAATCACACACACACACACACACACACACACACACACACACACACACATAATGTATTATATTCTCCCATTATTGTCTGTCTTAGGGTTTTACTGCTGTGGACAGACACCATGACCAAGGCAACTCTTATAAGGACAACATTTAATTGGGGCTGCCTTACAGGTTCAGAGGTTCAGTTCATTATCATCAAGGCAGGAGCATGACAGCATCCAGGCAGGCATGGTACAGGCAGAGCTAAGAGTTCTACATCTTCTTCATCTGAAGGCTGTTAGGAGAAGACTGGCTTTCAGGCAGCTAGGATGAAGGTCTTAAAGCTCATGCCTACAGTGATACACAGAGTGCAACAAGGCCACACCTCCTAATAGTGCCACTCCCTGGACCAAGCATATACAAACCATCATATTCTACTCCCTGACCTCCGTAGGCTTGTTCGAACACATAAGTCTATGGGGGCCATACCTAGCCATAGTATAATAAAAATTATATTTAATCTAACTTTCAAAGTCCTCTTAGCAGTCTCAACAGTGTTAAAAATCTAGAGTTCAAAGTCTCTTCTGAGATTCATCCGATCACTTAAGTGTAATCCCCAAAGCAAAACAAGAAACCAGCTGGACAAACTCCAAACTCTGCATCTCCATGTCTGATGCCAAAGCGCTCTTCAGATCTCCAACTCCTTTATTATCTTTGCTGACTGCAACAAACTTGTTTCTACTGGGCTGGTTCCATTCCCCGTTAGCAGCTTTCTTCAACAGATAGCCCATGGCTCTGTCATCTCTAACATCTTGGGGTCTCCAAGGCAAAAGGAAGGAACTGAGGCATGGTGACAAAACACTGGACCAAAGCAAGACTCAAATACAACAAGGCAAACTCCCAATTCCTGTAGCTCTGTGCCTGATGCCAAAGGGCTCGGAAGGTTCTCCCCTTCCAAATGTTTGTGACACACTTCTGTCTCTTGGGATGGTTCCACTCCTTGTCTACAGATCTCCTTGGCAGACATTTCATGTCTCTGGCACCTCTAGCACTTCAAGGTCTCCAACTCAACTCAGGTTTTCCTTTCATGACTTCACACAATGGCCTCTCGGGACCTCTTGCCTTCCCTGGGCCTTCATGTAGGGACTGCCTGGGACATTCCACACACTGCCTGGCCTCAGCAGCTCTCCCTAATCAAGGGATAATATTTCATGACTCTTTTCCCATGCATCCTGCAACAAATCTAAAGCCAGATTGACATGGACAATACTGCCATGTTTTCCTGCTCACTTGGGGTAGACCCTGGCCTCCTCCATCTGCTTCCTTTGCCATTGTAATCCAGGAGCAGAGATTCCTTTGGACCTTTTCATTCCACAAATTGGGAGCCTAGCTGGTTGGGGTTGTGCTCCAATTGTACCATCTTTCATTTACCTTAATGCAAATGTGGCCTCTCTTTTAGCACAAACCTTGTTCTTTTCTCTTCAAATGGTACGTTAGTTTGTCTTTCTACATCACTTGCTATTTGTCATTGTAGACCCGCATAAGAGTGGTTATTAATATCCACACAATAGAGTTAATATTAGTGTGGTGGTTTGAAGATGCTTGGTTCAGGGAGTGGCACTCTCAGGAGGTCTGACTTTGTTGGAGGAGGTGTGTCACGGTGGGGATGGGCTTTGAGACTCTCTAGCCATGTGGAAGCTATTCTTCTCCTGCTTTCCTTCAGAACAAGACGTAGAACTCTCAGCTCCTTCTCCGGTGCCACGCCTGCCTGGATGCTGCCATGCTTTCTGCTTTGATAATAGTGGACCTCTGAACATGTAAGCAATTAAATAGTGTCCTTTACAAGAGTTGCCTAGGTCATGGTGTCTCTTCATAACAAATGGAAGGCCTAATTAAGACAATTAGGCTGTCTTGAAATCTGCCCTATCAAAGAATTTAGTCCATAACTTTTAAATTTAGTCTCAGGCAAGTTCTTAGGGCATGGGCAGAAAGCAGCCATAGTCTTTGCCAAAACATTAAAAGATAGTCTTTAGTCAGGTTGCTAATATTAATCCCTCTGAAGCATCTACTAAGATATCTGGTAAGCCCAGCTATCTCAGTTAGGGTTTTACTGCTGTGAACAGACAACATGACCAAAGCAACTCTTATAAGGATCACATTTAATTAGGACTGACTTACAGGTTCAGAGGTTTAGTCCATTATCATCAAGGCAGGAGCATGGCAGCATCTAGGCAGGCGTGGTGCACAAGGAGCTGAGTTCTACATCTTCATCTGAAGGCTGCTAGGAGAAAACTGACATCATCTAGGCAGCTAGGATGAGTGTCTTTTTTTTTATGTATATGAGTACACTGTAGCTGTGCAGATGGTTGTGATCTTTCATTGGTTGTTGGGAATTGAATTGTTTTTAGGACTTGTGCTCACTCAGGTCAGCCCTGCTCACTCAGGTCAGCCCTGCTCACTCCAGCCCAAAGATTTGTTTATTATTATACATAAGTACACTGTAGCTGTCTTCAGACGTACCAGAAGAGGGCATCCGATCTCATTATGGGGAGTTGTGAGCCACCATGTAGTTGCTGGGATTTGAACTTAGGACCTTCAGAAGAGCAGTCAGTGATCTTACCCGCTGAACCATCTCACCAGTCCCTAGGATGAGTGTCTTAAAGCCCACACCCACTGTGACACACCTACTCCAACAAGGCCACACCTTCTAATAGTGCCACTCCCTGGACCAAGCATATTCAAACCATCATACCAGTTTACATTATTTTATTTAATTGTTCTTCTATCCCAAAGTCTAAATTCTCCCATATTAAAAAACAAGACAAAACAAAACAACAACAATAACACACACACACAAACACACACACACACACACAGGCAGATTGCTTACAGCAATAGCCCCCTTTCTAGTGCTAAACCAACTTCGGTGTTAGTTTTCAATTGCTGTGATGAAACAGCATGACCAGAACAATCTATAAGAGAAGGAGTCTATTTTGAATTATGGTTTCAGAGGTTCAGAGCCCATCAGAATGGGGCACATAACAGCAAGTAGGTATGTTGGCTGGGGCAGCAGCCGAGAGCTCACATTTTGTCTGCTAGCAGAGCTTAAGGGGCTATTTCCTGTGAGAGCTTGGAAGATATTAATGCTGAGAGACTTGGGAGGTTTTCAGAGACGTGCAGCTGTTAATTAAGAACTAGTCCAGGAATCTTTTGTGTAATATGCTTTCAAGTATTTGTGGGTGCTGATCAGCTGTGCTGAAGTACCAGCTGCAAAGAAGAAGGGATCAGAATTTCTGAAGTGAAACCTTTTATGCTTCATTGGAGCCGTGAATGCTTGTTAGCTGGAACTGAGAAGTTAATTGTGATTAGTAAGAGATCAGTATCATTGGTGTGGAATCTTTGGGGAAGCACTTCTTCAAGTCCAACACATAGGATGCTTTGGTTCAGGATGGCCAAGGCTGCATCTCTTACATAAGATGAGTCTTGTGTAAGAGTTATCTATATGGTACTTATTTTAAAAGCACGAAAGATGTGATTCCAATAGAGTCATAGAGAGGGGCTGAGGCTTGGAGTTGTGTGACAGGGACAGAGTCCCTGAAAAGAGACTGGGAGAAGCCATGGGTGAAAGTCAGCCCATTGCAATGAAAATTTCAGGATGTTGGAGGAGCCAGGACCTTGGGAGATCTAGCAAAGTCAATGGAAAAGGTTGAGTATATCAAACCTGAACACATAAGGCACTCTGTGTGTGTGCTGTGAATGGCAGAGCTGGAGAACTGGGACTGCACACGCCCTGTGGAGTCCGGAAGATCACGAGTGAGTCTAAGTTCATGAACACTGAACTGTAATAAAGGATTTGCATTTATACTGGTGGATCTTGGTTTTGTTTTAATGTGATTGTTCATATGCCCTGGTTCTTCCTTTTTAAAATGAAAAACATGTAATTTACTTGATTTAACCAGAACTCACAATTAAGTTACGTTGAATTTTTACTTTTAACATGTTGAAAATGTAAAGTCTGTGGAACGTTTAAAAGGTGGGCTGTGCTTTATACTTTAATATTAACATGCAATCATGGTAACAAAAAAGAAATGTTATGACTTAAAATGATATACTTGTATGTCAATTGACAAGGGGTAGAGTGTCCAATTAGCATTAACTGTCAACTTGACATAGCCTAGAATCACCATGGGGCAGGGGAATAAGCTCAATTGAGTATATTTATCAAGTTGGTCTGTGAGTGGGATTGTCTGTGAGGATTTTTCTTGATGGTCTTAGTTATTACAGGAGGGCTCAGCATAATGTGAGCATTGCATCTCCTGGGTATGTCTCCCTGGGCTATAGAGCTAAGAACGAACTAGTGAGTGGGTGGGAAAAGGCCATCAAGCAGTTCTTCTCTGCGACTCTTGCTTCACGTTCTGTCCCTGACTTCCCTCAAAAATGGATTATGACCTGGAAGGTTAAGTGAAACAAACTCTTTCTTCCCCCAAGTTGCTCTTGGTCAGAATGTTTAATCATAGCAACAAAATAAAAATAGACCACACAGATCCTTAGAATCTGAACTCATCTTCATGTTTGCATAGCAAACTTTTTTTTGGGGGGGGGGTCAACACAGGGTTCCTCTGTGTAACCTTGGCTGTCCTGGAACTCACTCTGTAGACTAGGCTGGCTTTGAACTCAAGAGATCTGCCTGCCTCTGCCTCCCAAGTGCTGGGATTAAAGGCGTGTGCCACCACACCCATCCACAGCAACTGTTTTAACCACTGAGCCATCTCTCTGATCCTATTTGCTGGTGGCCTTGATGGCAGAAACCAACAACACTTGAAGGAAGAACTGGGAAGGAAAGAGAGACAAGAAACGGAAACCCCTGAAGATGTGCTCCTGGCGGACCCAGGAGGCTCTTGTACTTTGCCCAAGATTGAGAAGAGCTCTTTGTCATGATTATGATCTACTGTGCCAACTCTCAGGCGTGTGACAGGACTTAGTCGCCCACACCCACAATTGAACACCACCAAAGTGAACCCTTACATGAGCTATGAACTTTGGATGATAGCAATGTGTCACGGTAGGCTTATTAATTGTGATAAAGGTCCCACTCTGACAGCAGATGTTGCTAGTGGGGAGACAAATGGCAGGCACGGAGATATGGGAGACAGCTTAACATTGCTATGACTGAAAAGTGCTCTTTGAAACACCCACTGCCACCCAAACCCAGCAGCACCCGAGATTCCTCCTCCCACTGGGATGTTCAGTTACTAAGAGGTTTAGGAACTGTCTTAGACAGGGTTTCTATTCCTATACAAACATCATGACCAAGAAGCAAGTTGGGGAGGAAAGGGTTTATTTGTCTTACACTTCCATACTGCTGTTCATCACCAAGGAAGTCAGGACTGGAACTCAAGCAGGTCAGAAAGCAGGAGCTGATGCAGAAGCCATGGAGGAATGTTCTTTACTGGCTTGCTTCCCGTGGCTTGCTCAGCCTGCTCTCTTATAGAACCCAAGACTGCCAGCCCAGAGATGGTCCCACCCACAAGGGGCCCTTGATCACTAATTGAGAAAATGCCTCACAGCTAGATCTCATGGAGGCATTTCCCCAACTGAAGCTCCTGTCTCTGTGATAACCCAGCTGTGTCAAGTTGACACAAAAACTAGCCAGTACAGGAACTTTTGTTGTTTTTTTCCTTTAGTGGTGTCAACAGATATTTCAAGAGGGGGAGTGAGTTCAAATGGATACATCTGAAAAGTCATCTCATCTTGATAAACTGGTAAGATAGCACATCTGGACAGACAGACTATAGAAGTCTGGGAGAGGTACAGGAATGAATGGCGAAGTCAAAACACCTAGGTTCTAACCTCACTTCTGACATCCTTACCAGCTGTGGGACGACTTTACACACGTCACTCCGCTTCCCTGTGATTATTTCTTCACCCTAATGTGGGAATATTAAAAATATATATATTGTGTTCAGTTCACAGATCTGTTTGGAGGATTTGAGTTCATTTGTCTGGCACATGGGACATTTTTAGCAAATGTTTGAAATAACTGTGTGTGTGTGTGTGTGTGTGTGTGTGTGTATGACAACTTTCTGGAGCTGGCTTCCATCTTCCACCTGAAGCACATGTACTTGTGAGCAATGTCTGTGTCTGTGTTGAAATGTTTCTTTGTGGGCAGGAAGATTTTACTCTACTACAAATGGACAAGCCAAAATGTATTGGAAAGGCTCCTGCCTTGTTCTTGTTTCCTCAAATAGTCATTCAACCCCTATTCAGTGCCAGGGACTATGCTAGACCCTAAACACACACACACACACACACACACACACACACACACACACACACGCACTTTTTAAAAGACAGGTTCTTTTGTTGCCTGGATTGGCCTCAACTTTGTTATCGGGCAAAGAATGACCTTAAACTTCTGATCCTCCTAACTCTACCCACCAAATGCTCAGATTACAGGTGTGTGCCACGATGCCTTGTTTATGAGGTTCGGGGAACTGAACCCAGGATATAACGGATGCTAAGAAAGTGCTCTATAAACAGAGCTGCATCCCCGGCCCCTTCCTTCCCTCTTTTGGGTTGTGAGCCTAACCTTTAACTGCGGAGCCATCCCTCCAGCCCTCTCCTTCCCTCTTTTAAAAATGTGCTCCTTCCCATATGTTTTGAGGTCTGGAGATAAAGGTAAGTTTAGTTTAGGTCTTGTTTTACTTCGTTGTCATTAAAGCAAAAAGAGTATTTCTCAGCGGTGTCCACACTCAACCTCGCGGAAGCTCCAAAAGCTTCCGGGTTGATGTTTACAAGGTCAGCACAAGGTCAAGCTATAGGAGACTTGATTCACTTCCACGAAGCTGGTTCTATTCCCCGAAACAATGCCTGTAAAGTTGTAAATAAATGTTTTGGAGCTAATAGGCCAATCACAGAGGAACCTTCCTGCTGCCAATGGTCCCCTGAAGAACTGAGTCCTTGGGGCGAAGATATAGGGAATTGAAACCAGACCGGGCCAAGTTGCCAAGGTGCTCTGCCTCGCCCTGCCAAGGGGAATGTGAACGCCCATGCCCTTGCTTTGCAGCAGCGAGAACCAGCTGCCTTTGTGCTGTGTACTTCCAATCTATGGAATTATTGAACATAGGGCTTAGGGAAATAAGCCAGGTCTGCGCGTTGATTTAGCCCCGAAGCTTAATTGCCAGTGTGAAAATCTATGGCCCCTAAAATCTCCTCTGATTAGAGAGCTGCCAAGAGCCCCACGGGGGCCACCCTCTTTTATTACTGTTCTTCTGAAGAAAGTCTCAGTGTTCAGCCTATCGTGGGAGTTAAGATCGCCAGTCAATGATTAATGGCATGATTGCATTTGTTTTCTTTCTGAATTAACCCATGTGACCCGTGGCATTACAGCCCGTGTTAACTATCAGACACATAATTGAGCCCTGTGTTTATTTGGGTGGTGGAGGTCCAATGGCTGTTGTGCGGTTTGATAGTGAGAAAACGGAGGGATCAGGAGACCTCTGTGAGCAGCCAGGGATTGAGGCCCTCCTCTGGTGTGAGGAAGGGGCTCGCTCTGGCAGCTTCCTTTTCTCCTCGGAGAGGCTTTTCCTGGGCCTTTCAGAGCCCGATATAACAGTTCCCTTGTTTGGTGCGAGGTCTGGGTGGTTGCAGGCTCAGCACGTTGCAATTTGGATCCAGTATAGGATGCTTTCTCCTTCCCATGAATCTAGGCATCTTTCTCTGTTTCTGTTCCCTCTGCCTTCTCCTTTTCATTCTTCTTCTCTCCTCGGTTCTCTTCCACAGGGTCTCAGTAGGTAGCCCAGGCTAGACTCAAACCTGAGATTCTCCTGTTTCAACTTTTTAGCTACTGGGATTGTAGGCAGATGTCCCCATAATCAGCTTAAAATGTCTCCTTTTCTTACATTACATTATCTATATTTTATTACTCTCGGAACTGTTTCTGCACTTAATGGAGGCAGAGAAGTTTCTAAAGTACCACACAGCACATCGCTGGTCTTGTATAGAACCAGCTCACATTTAAGCAAGAAAATGCAATCTGATTGTCAGTATTTCCCATCCTGCCAGAAACAAGGCTGAAACCACCCCCACCCCCATGCCTTCTTTGAAACCTGTTCAAACTGGTTCTGATGCCATAGGAAGGGGCTACAGGAAAACACAGACCTGCTATGTCATCGTTCTCTGGGTCTGCAAAGTATCTCCTTCAGATTATTTCCATGTACGTGGACTTCATAGAGCTGGCTTGAGGATTTCATTTCATTCCTTCACTTGTTTTCAGGGTTGAAATGTACAGGTCTCTGCTCTTCAGATAACACTGAGTAAGGACACTGCTTGCTAAAATGTCTGCTACAAAGAAGTCATCTCAGTCCAGCCAGGAGGCTGTAATACAGTGTCTTAGCATAAGCAGCTTGGTTTAGTGGATTCAGTCCTCAGAGTTCTTAAGGCCACAAGTCCAAGATCAAGACTTCCTGGAATGCTGTGTCTAGTGAGTCCACAGCTACTTTCATTGCCATGCTCCTGTAGTGGGCAGGAACAAACTCTCTAGGTTGCTTTATAAGGACACTCATTGGAAGCATGGCTCAGTAGCTAAAGTGCTTGCTGTGTACATCTGAGAATCCGAGTTCTGATCTCCCAAAGTATGTAACTGCTGGGTATCTGTGGGGGTCCCCCCGCCCCGGGTAACTCTAACTTTAGAAGGTAGAGACAGGGGATCCCAGAGCAAGCTGGCTAGAGAGACTAGTCCTATCTGCAACCTGTGGGTTTGACAGAGTGAA
The DNA here is from genome assembly GCA_902729485.2 of Mus minutoides. NCBI lineage: Eukaryota > Metazoa > Chordata > Mammalia > Rodentia > Muridae > Mus > Mus minutoides. Next base: position 1,624,289 of record LR749709.1, read on the forward strand.
CTGGAAGAGTAACTGAGGATAATTTCCAACATCAACGTTGAGCCTTCACGCGCACTTACTTGTGAACACATACTCACATTTGTATGCCCCTCCACAAGTATGCACACAGTCATACATGCACATAACCCAAAAGAAATGAAAGAAGAAAAATATACTAAGGACACAAATCCCTCTCATGGGGGCTCAACCCCCTGGCCCAGTCAGAGCCTAAAGCCTATTTCTTGAGTTGGTCACACTGGGGGAAGAGATTTCTAGAAATAAAATCAAGGGAGCCAATATGTTCCCTATAGTGTCTCTGCCCACCCCCACCCCCAAAGCTCAGGATCTTCTTCTGGAACTTGTTTGTACATTCAGCCCTCCAATAGCCTCAAGTCCTAACCTGTCCCAGAGTCATCTCAAAGCTCTAAATGCCATCTAGTTGGAGTACAGAGGAGACTCAGAAGAAGACTCAGGAAATCCCTCTCTAGCTGTGACCCTGCCAACCTGGGTAAGTCCCTGTGGGGAGCGGGCATGGCCACATGGGCCAAAGATGGCGCCCTGGCTCTGTGCTAAAGCCCCATAACCTCGATTGTTTACCTCAGTCTCAATCATGCACATGTGTACCTCGTTTGAGAGGTTAGTGCAACATCTCGAGAGACCATCCTATCAGCCAATCCTGCACGCTGCCTTGGATGTGTGCGTCTATGATTGGGTGGTGTGAGGTGACGTGAGTGAATGAAAGAGGATAAGTGTGAACAGTCCCAGAGAGAATGAGAGAGAGATGTGATTGATTGATGATGAAGGAGAGACTGAAGACTGACTGACTGAAGCTGGGGAAGCTGCAAGAAACTTCCTAATAAAGAGAAGTGGCTGCAGCTGCTCTGAACCTGCTTTTTGGAGTTAATGTCATTTATTCCACTCTCTGCTGGTCAGAGATTGGGCTCCAACAAGTCCCATGCTTCTAAAATATAGTGGTGGAACAGGCACAGACTAGTCATCCAGAAGGGGAGAGCTAGAAGAGGACAAATGAGTGATAGATCCCAGGAAAGACTCAGAACTCGTGGCACAAGTATCAGTAGGCTTCCAACCTCAGGAATAGCCTTGGTTTGTTGGGGAGCTCTCTAGCCTCCAGGTTTTGAGTCCCATCTCCCCAGCTCATGGTTTGTAGCCGTGCACTTGTATCTTCTCCACAAGTGGCAGCTCAGATGTTCCTTGGGTCTTTATCCCTGGAACTTGACATCAGTTGGCTTAACATCTCTGTGTGGATGCCTGGTGTGCGGCCTTAAACCTTACCCATTCCACACCAAACTCTTGACCTTGCCCGGAAGACACCTGCTTCTTTTCTGCTTGCCCACCTCAGTAAACAACAGATTCAACCTCCACGTGTTCACATTAGTTACCTCAGAGCCACCTCGTGATTGCCTTCCTTCCAAACTCTACCTCCAACTTCTGACAAAATTCGGAATTGCACTTCTGATGAAATTCGAAATCCAACTACCCCTCCTTCCCTTCACCTCTACCACTGCCGTCCTGATTCTAGCCTTTGCAATCTCTTGCTTGGACGGTTGAGCAGTAGCACCTGCCTGATTTCCCAGCTCCCGTTATTGCTCAGATACAAATGGTTCTCTGCCTGCTGCCTGTGGATTAGGATGTAAAGCTCTCAGTCACTGCTCTAGCACCATGCCCACCTGTATACCACTGTGCTTCCTGCCATGATGGTAAAGAACTTAGCCTTGGAAGCTGTAAGGAAGCTAAATCTTTTTTTTTTTTTTTTAATAGCTGTTACCTTATTCATGGTGTTTCCTCATAGCAATAGAAACCCTTACTAAGACATCCTTTGAAAGCATTTGCTCACAAGGTCAAGGGGACAGAAAGAAAACAACAGCAGCAAAATTCCGGCAGCTGGCCATGACAAGTTACCAAGCAGACTGGAAGGTATCCCTGCTCTTCTTCCTCATCCCTGAGACTTCTAGAAACATCTTTTCCTTCAACTAAAGCTCTATAGTGTGTGAAAATGCCCTGGGGAATGCCACCTCTCTGGGCAGAAGGAAAGAAAATGGCTTTGGATGCAGAAAGCTTAGGGCACTTCTGTAACTGTAGGCAAAGAGGCATCTAATGTGAGAAATATCATGAAAACAGAAACCTTTGACCTCTGGGTTGCCTGTCTTCTAATCCAGGCATGTCTCTGAGAGTCTATTTCTCATGTCACTGAAAGATGTTGGGCAGTTTCGCCATGCCTTTCCCCAAACAGAAGCCTCTAGGTGTGAGATGCTTCGTGGATGAAGTGCAGGGGGTCAGCCGTCTGTGTGACTCTCCCCAAACATTAACCAGGGCTCAAATGGTGAAAGAGGCAGTGAGCACAGTTAGACCTCAGTAAATACCCACCCTCTAGGATTTGAGGTCTCCATAGAATGATCTTCACATTTTCAAACCTCAAAGTCACCAGCATGTTAGAAAAAAAATCACAAGAGCCCTCTCAGATTACAACAGCTGAATGTTTGTTAGGTCTAGACCTGGGAGATCTGCCCACTTCTGATGGAGTGTTAATGCTTTCCATGAAGAGCCGAGGTTAGCCCTACAGCCATGCCCCTTGAGTTGGTTATTCCAATATATACTTCCCAGAGCAGGGCCACCCCAACCCCACCCTTGATCATCACTTCAAATGATTTTGGACCCATACTAGCTAACGAAATAACCACAAGAAACAGTTCCTGGAGGGAAAAAAAAAGATAAATATTCCAGGCTTGCCTCTAGATCAATGTTGTATAAAAATATTAACTGAAGAACGTCTAATTCACCAAAACTCACAAACACCAATTTCTTTCCTATGTATTCGATAAATTCAATATCCCACCACTTATCGCAGGTTCTTAGACGTGAGATCCATGAGCGTATAATTGACCTGGCTTGGAGCTTTCCTGCCTGATGGGTGGGAGAGGGAGGAGGGAACCAGGTGGGCCTGGATCCTGATTATAATAAGGCGTATAGCTCTTCCCTGCCTAATTACTTCAGCACTTACTTAAGCTCTCATCTTATGTTAATGAACATCAAGCTCGTCTGAGAAAACAACCTTGAATTTAATGGGGCTGATTTCTTGTCGGAGTCTGAATGCAAGCAGAGGTTAAATAAAGAAAAGGAAGAGAAGGAATAGTTATCAACCTGATGCTCAACAGGTCCTTCAGCCTTTTGGAACCTTGCACCTCAGATGAGTTTGTCTTAATCTGTGTGGGTAAGCAGTGCTGGATGCTAATGCAGAGCTTGGTTGTATACTGGTCTTTAGTATGGAAGAAAAGAAGAATGCTTGGAGGCAGTGCTTTGGGGTCGGAGGCCTTTCTCTTCTACTCTGGAGTCTGTGGGAACCACCTGGGGTCCCTGAAAGTTTTGCTCTTGACCTGGTTGCAGATGTGACCACCACATTGCTCTGGGCAGGAGCCTCCATGAAAGGGTCAAACCTTGCTGGCTGCTCCTGACCTGTTTCTTCTTAAGGTGGAGCATTGGGTGCGGCTGCGAACGAAAATAATTTCATCTTGATGAACCAGAATGGCCAGTCGGTGTGAGCAGGCTGGGTCCCTGCGTGCTGTTCCCAGAGCCCCAAGGCAAGAGCCTGGAGTCACATTTTATCTCCAGCTTCTGACCTGGGGTCAGGGTGCCAATAAACTAGGTTGTTTTGGACACACCCTGTGATGTATCTGTCTGATGGGAATGTGGTTCTGAAACCAGTAGATGGTGGCCTTTGTTCAGTGGTGGCTGAAGGCTGCTTTTCTTTCTTAGAGTTGAAAGAGTTGCAGGTTGCATTCCCCCAGAGAATTAGAAAAGGAAATATTCTGAAACAAATTATATTTTGAGGCTCCTGTGAAACACTTATTCTTTAAGTCCCACCAGCCTCCACCCAGTGCTCCATGAATTTTGGTCCAGAAATGGCTCCTGTCTGTCCCCATTGGTACCCATCAGTGCTAGGATCTGCATGGATGCTTAGAAGTGTGCCAGACCTGTCTGCTGGTCTCTGGGTCCCCATGTCTGCCCAGTGCCCTGATTCCTGTCCTCGTTTTCAGGAACGCTTTCCCCTGGCCTAGCATGTGTGATTCTGGAGAAGGGATTGCAAAACAAGTCTGGATAATTCTGAGTAACTACGCCCTAGAGCTTCATTTCAGATGGAGGTGGGAGACAGCAAACATAAATCCTGCTGCAGCCCAGCCTGGTGTGGGTCCACCAGACAGGTGCCAATCAAAAGAAGGATCATTCCAAGTCGAACCTGTTTTGGAAATTAGGTCTATTCATGGCATATAAGCCAGATGCTCCAAGAAAGGCCTTACTTTAATCAGGTAGTCATCTGCTCTGTTTCTCACTGTTAGACTAATGGAATACTGCACCTTTCTGAGTTTCAAGTCCTGCTTCTAAAAAAAAGACTGGGCCGGCCATAAGGCTGAACTGTTGGAAGAGGGAGGCACGGTGCTATGTGAGGGGACCGAGAGAAAGCAGTGCAATGAGTAGGAAGGCTGCAGCCGCTCTTGGACTTCTGTGATGCCATTCAGACAGGGGTGCGGGGTGCAGACACAGAAAGGACACAGTCCCCTTAGAGCCCGGTGAGAAGTCGGATAAGATCTGGCCGATCAACTTGGGTTTGGGACGCAGAAGGCTGGAGGCCCCAGACAGTGCTGCAGGAGCTCAGCCGAGGGCAGCCGGAACCTGGTTTGACTTGAATTTCTTCCTTCTGTTTTGTTATTGCTGATAGCTTTGTGTTTGCTGGCCACTGTCGGAATCATGGGTGTAACCGGGTGGGGCAGGTGAGGCCAGAGGCCAGGTGCAGCCTGGCAAAGAAGTAGAGGGAGGTGTAGGGTGTGGTGTGCAGGGCCCTGGCTTCTCTAAGCAGCTATGGGGAGCTCCTTCGCGGAGGCGAGACGCCAATGTCAGGCTCTGAAGGAAGGCTGGGGTGCTGCCTTTGTGTCTTTTCTCCTCTTCCTGCAGCCAGGTCTAGGGAGGAACAAATCGTCTTCAGCATGGAATTACAGCAGTTGTGGGGTTGCTGGGTAGCTTTCTTTCCCCGTGTCCTCAGGCTGTCTCGAGTGCTCTTGCTGGCTTGCTACATGGCAGCCATCTTGTTATCATGAACATTTCCCACTGGAGGCTTTTACTTTGGGGTGATTCTATGGATGAAGTAGTTGTAGGACTGAAGTCTCAGAGACTTGGGATTTGGAGCCAAGCGAAGGGATGGCAGATATGGATGGGATAGGGAGAGGTCATGACACGAGTGGGACAGGGTTCGTGAACATAGAGTTCATGAACATGGGGGCGGGGGATGGAGTTTGCACGCATGAATGCAGGTTTGTGAACATGGATAGAATAACGGTTTGTGAATATGAATGGGATAGAGTTTGTGGTCACGGACGAGACAAAGCTCATGGATGTAGATGTGAAGGAGTTTGTGGATACAGAGATGGAGGAGTTTGTAGGCATGGACCAAGTCCGTGAATATGAATGGTAAGTCGTTCAAGGACATGGATGTAGAGTTTCAGCCATTCTCCAGTTGGATGTAGCAGCCAGCATGAGAATGAGTCCACGTGGGGCCCTTACCCATCCTTCTCCTGCTGGTTACAGGCTTTCTCTTTCCCTAGCCCACCTCTGGCTACCTCTCTCAGTGTAACCTCTGTTGTCCCCTTAAGCCCCCAGCATCAGTGATGAAAACCAGGACCTTATGCATGCTTGGCCAATGCTCTGCCACAGAGCCACCTCCCAGGACACCTTGATATTTACTTTTTCAGGAAGCAGCAGATTAGTGTGTTGATAGAAACCTTAGCTCCTTTGGTATCCCTAATGCTCGGTGCATGGGAGGAGCAGAGCAGGGAACAGTCTATATTTGTTAGACTGAAGAAATAGAAAGATGACAATTGACCTTCCTCAATGTACCAGATGGTACTGGAACAGAATTTCGAGCAGAGAGGGTCTATGGGTCATACATAGTATTCCTGGAATGGTCTTGGATTAGAGACACTGACCTAATTTATAGCTTCAGACTGTGTGTATGAAGGCTTGCCCTTAGAAGCAGCATATGTTAACACAATAATAAGGGCCAGCAAGATGGGTCAGCAGGTAAAAGTACTTGCAGTATAAGACTGATGACCTGAGTTTGAACCTTGGAACCCATGAAGAAAAAGCCATATGGGGTGGCATGCCTTTGTAATTCCAGTACTCCTACAGTGAGAGAGTGAGCAGAGACAGGAGAATTCCCTGGTAGCCCATGGGCTAGCTAGTCTGGAGTTCAAGAGAGACTCTGTCTCTATAAGGCAAGAAAGAATGGAAGTTATCCACAAGAGCACCACAATACACATGTGCCTGCCTGCACACACAATGATAAAAATAAATCAGTCATGAACAATAGGAAATAGAGTACTATGTGGGTAGTATGAGTAACATACTATTCTGTAACATGTTTTGGTCCTATGTGTGTATGTGTGTGGTGCTAGGGATGAACCCAGGGCTTTGAACACGCTTGTGAAGCAAGTGTGCTACTATTGAAGTATACTCCAGCCATTTTACAAACTTCTTATTTTGAGACAGGACCTCTCTCCGTTGGACAGAGAGAATTGTGAAGTGGAGAGTTCTGGTCTACTTAACAACTCAGTTGTGTCTCACATGATGTTTTTCTGAAAACAGATGCTTGAGAAAGCACACAATGTTTAAAAAGATCATATAAATGGAGCCCCACCAACAGAGGACGCTCTTGAATTGCTATACCATGAGACACTTCACTGGTCCTTGCTGGTCTTCACTTCATGGAGAGATGCTTGCCAAAGAACGTCTTGTGGTAGTCCAGTTGATTCTGGCTGCTTCTGCTGACTTAGACTGATTTGGCAGAGCCTTGTTGTTTCTGCTGGATCCAGCCACCACTACTGATTTTTATTGGTAGTTTACCATTGAACTGGACTGCTGGTGTCCTGACAATGAAAAATGGAGTCACCCCAAGAAATTATTTCTAAACAGGTCTAGAACACTATTTTCCTAATAACCTTCTTTCCTCTCTACCTCTGGTCGATGGATTAGAAGAGACATTGAAGTGTTTAAGAACCCTAAATAAAACAGGTTTTGAAAAAGAATCTAAGCCTACAGAGTTGGCCTGGAACCTGCTGCTTCCTCAACCTTCCAAATAGCTGAGATTATGATCTTGTGCCATTGGTCCTGACAAATAATACTCTTTAGAGAGGGCCTGGCACTGGGATCTGGGACTTCTGAAGGTACAGTATGTAACACAAGATAACTTAAGTTTTGTTCAGACAGCTTCCCCCATTCAACCAGAAAATATCTGAGAAATTGATGGCATTCAGAAACAACAATTCAATTTAAAAAGCTTCTTTGTGTGTGAGACATCATGTATTCTGAAAGAGGAGATTCTCTTTTACGAGCAGGTGTTCTCTGTTAAGGCTTTATAAACATCTCAACGTAGATTCAGTAGAGAGTTCTTTATGGGAGTGGATTAGTCAGTTTTTGTTGTGATGATGCTATGTAACAAACAATCCCAAAATGATAGTGGACTTCCATGACAAATAGATATTGTTCACATGCCTATCAGTGGTGTGGGTTGTGTTCTGCAACTCAAGGCTGTCCCTATGCAGTTTCTTATTTTAAGATCCAGGCATAAGGGACACCCCTGTTGGTAAGCAGTGTTCTCATGCTGGAGAGAAGGCCCAGGAAGCTGGCTGATATTTGCAACACCTCTTCAAGGATTCACTTGAAACTAGCATATTGTTACTTCTACTCATGTACAGTTGGCATCTTAATTTCTTGCTGTGATAAGTTACTCTGGCAAGCAACTTAAGGGAAAAGGGGCTTATTCTACTTATAGCTCAAGGGTCCAGTCTATCATGGCGTGAAAGTCAAGACAGCTAGAGATTGAAGCAGCTGGTCACATCACATACACGGTCAGGAAGCAGAGTGATGATTGTTTTCAGTTCATTTTCTCCTTTTCATACAGTCCCAGCCTAGAGAATGGTGCCACCCAGAATGGATGTGTCTTTCTACCTTAACTAACCAAAACAAGACAATCCCCATCGGGTTGCCTAGAGGCTCGTTTATCTGATAACTGTAGATCTCATCAGGTTGACAACTGAGATTAGCCATCACAGTGTACCAAAGTATTCTATTTAGTCACATCTCAAGTCAGTGGGGCAGGAAATGTGGCTACAAAATGGCATATATATTTGCTAGGTGATCATACAGTCTACCCCAGAGACACTTGGAAAGTTTTATTCTTTTTTTTTCCTGCCCTTGTTCCTTATCTGGCATATCAATAATGTTCCATGTGTGCGTTGGTGAATCAATAATTCATTATTCATGGCTCAATTTAACTAGGTATATGACCTTCTTCCATCTGTATCTGCTTCTCCATAAAGTCCTTCCTCTTAGAAACACAGGCTACCTGAGGCTGTATTGGTCAGGAGCTGCAATCCTGCTCATGAGTCTGAACTTATTTACAGTTGCTTCTGTGGTGGAGCTGTCAGGAGAGTCATCTCTCTAGCCGGAGAGGAGGACTTGTGGGTGAGCAGAGTGTAGAGGTGGCCTGATGGATCCCCACCCACTGCCACACCCAGTGCAGGACCAGCAGAAGGAGAGACAGCAAGGGCTTTCCTCTGTTGAGTGTTCTGGCCTCCAGCGATGGAGGATGGCTTTGCTAACTGTGGATGCTCCTTATTTGAGAAGTTAAACCTTCCAGGCTGAGCAGCTAGAGGTGGATTCCCACAGCCCACAACTGCTCCTTTGAGGGTCTTTAAACTCATAGTGAAGCAAAGTTGGAATCTGGGATGGAGTTGGCCTGGCTTGCACTTTTGCTGCTACAGTTCAAATCTGGAGATGCACCACCCCCCCCCCCCCCAAGAATACCTGTGTGAGAGCCTTGATACTACTGGGCCAGGGTTTGGGTCATGGAGACTGCCCTTAAGGGGCATGGGGTCACATGTTTCTTCTCTCTTCCTTCCAGCTAGGAGCTAAGAGCTCCCTTCCCCCTACTCCTAACATTATTTATTACCTTGCCGCTGGCCCAAAGCAGTGTGTCCATTGGCTGTGGATCAAGCTCTTTAAAACTATGAACCTAAGTGAGCTTTTCTCTGGTATTGTGTTTCAGAAATGGAGAGCTGACACACACATACAAAGTTCTCAGGACAGCTCCTGCCTGGTATAAAGAAAAGAAACACTGTTGCTGGCAGTTCTACTGTTGCTATTTTAACCCTCATCCCTCTATTAGACACACTGAATTTCAGATGTTATAGATCCTAATTGTAGTAAATCACTGGGAAAATATCTAATTTCCTTCTGTTTGTTTGTTTTTTTTTTAAAAACTCTCTCTCTGCCTCTCTGTCTCTTTGCCCCTCTGTCTGTCTGTCTGTCTGTCTCCTCTTGTATATGTGTGTGTATGTGTGTGTGTGTGTGTGTGTGCTTATGGTGTACCCACATGTGGATAAGCTCATCTGTGAGCACAGGCCCAGGCCAGAGGAGTATGTAGGGCATCTTATTCTATCAAATCTCTTTTTTAAAAAAAGACAGAGCCGGGCGTGGTGGCGCACGCCTTTAATCCCAGCACTCGGGAGGCAGAAGCAGGCGGATTTCTGAGTTCGAGGCCGGCCTGGTCTACAAAGTGAGTTCCAGGACAGCCAGGGCTATATAGAGAAACCCTGCCTCGAAAAACCAAAAAAAAAAAAAAAAAAAGACAGGCAGGGTCTCTCACTAAACCAAAGCTCAGCATTTTGAATAGACTAGCTAGGTGGCAAGGCAGCTCATGGGATCTGCCCATCTTTGAGTTTCCACACTGTGGTTACAGGCTCATGTGGCCATGTCCAGTTTTGATGTAGGTGCTAGAGACTTTAATTCAGGCCCTCTTCCTTTTGCAGCAAGTGCTTTTACCCCATGAGCAATCTTCCCATTACTAAATGCCTATTTTCGAAATAAGAAACACCTTTAGATTTTGCTAGAAAGACCAAGGGGTAAATTTGTCAAGGTAGGAAAGGAGAGGGGCAGCAAAGGGGGTGTAGAGAACAGAGGAAGGGGAAGGGGAGGGGCTTCCCGTGGCTTCTGAAGAGAAGCTGCTAAGGGATTGACTGAAAGGGAACCTTGAGTTTAGGGCTGGACTAGAGGAGAGGGAATATCCAAAACGGGTCTGGGAGTTGGACTTTAAGGAACCAGAACCAAGAACAGGAATCCTTAGTGGGACACAGAAAACCAAACGACATTCTCAAACCAGTCTCATCAGGAGGAATCAAAGACCCGGAAGGGTGGGAAGGATGGCCCGCGGTAGGTGCAGTGGGAACACCCTTGGATATAGCTGAGTCCAAGGCTCAGCATCTAGAACTGGGTGGGAGGGAGACCGAGCCAGAATGCAGAGAGGGGAGCAGAGACTGCCGTAGGCATCTTGGGATACACACATCTTGTCTAACAGGTAGGGCGGATCAGGTGAGAGCAGATGACAGGCATAGAAAGACGACAGGAAGAGGGCAGGCAACATGAGGTATCAACACTTTCAGCCCTGCCATAGCTAATGGGCCCCTTAGTTCCTGAAGCTGATGAAATGGAAGCTGGTTCTCCCTACTTGCTAAACGAACCTTTTGGAGGCAGAATTACTTTTGTATATTCTTGCACAGAAGATCTTTTGGGACATCATGACATGTTGAAGATAAGCCCCCAGTAGGAACTGGCACATCCTCCATTGGGGAACACATTCCTCAGGCCCTGTGTTGCAGGAGGCCATCGGGACATGCCAGCACTTTCTGCGGCTTCCTTCCAACAGCCCTGACGGGAGTCTGCTTTACCCACAGTTGTGTGCTTGCTGTCTAGCTCGGTGTCTGGCACATGGGAGGAGTTCAACAAATATTTGTTAAGTGAATACATGGAAAATACTGGAACACTGAAAGTTCTCTCTTGCCAGGAGAATTTCAAAGCCCTTTTATATTAACAAATGTGAGAACTCCAAAATCGCCGAACATTTGTGGATCTGAGAGGAAGGGAGGCTGGGTGCCCCACAGGGTTTTGGCAGCAGTGTTGAATGACTGGGAGCAGAGGTGGCAGGTGTGGTGGCCAGCCCAGCCCTGCAGTGGCATTAGCCCAGGGCTGGTCATATGGCTGTGGTGTATCCATCAGAATTTTAGTGAAGAGCTGATGGCATGTTCACGCTGGCTCTCAGTTCAGGAGGGTTTAAAGGATGTCTTATAAGAATGGCCAGGGTGAGCCAGACATGGTGGCGCACGCCTTTCATCCCAGCACTCGGGAGGCAGAGGCAGGCAGATTTATGAGTTCGAGGCCAGCCTGGTCTACAAAGTGAGTTCCAGGACAGCCAGGGCTATACAGAGAAACCCTATCTCGAAAAACCAAAACCAACCCCCCCCCCCAAAAAAAAAACCAAACCCACAAAAAACCCAAGAATGGCCAGGGTGTGGTGAAGCCACCAGAGGGTGGAAGAAAGTCTGAGTGATATCCAATAGGGCTGTGACCATCCCCAGGGCTGAAAAGGATTGGCGGGGATTTGTGGGTTGCGGGGGAGGGGCTGCCTTGTAAAGAGGCAATGGCCATCCTGTAACAGCAACTTTTACAGAGGACCCTAAGAGAGCTCTCCCTGACTCACTTCCTATCTCAAGGCTTCCTGTTGTGCTAACCCAACAAGGTTCTTAAACCCGGAGGAGTCCAGTTGTAGCAAGTCATCCAGGGCATCTATGGGCGGGGAAGGGGTATCAGGGGTGTGTCAGGGATGCAGGCCCTGCAGGGGATTCTAACTGCAGAGTGAAGTCACCGTTGGTCACGTGAACTGAAATTAGAAAGCACAGAAGTGTCAGGACGCATAGGGCTGAAACTGACGCAGGGTGGAGTGCCGGGCGTGGCTGGGAGCTCACTTAGGGTGCACACACTTCATCTTTATTAATGATCTGTATGATACTATCGTCTCTCGGAGATTTGCCAGGATGATCAGATGACAAGGTGTTACAACCTCTTGGAGAGAGAAACTAATGAGAGACTTGTCAGTGGAAAATGCCCCTGGACTTAAGGACAGGATCTGACAGATGAGGGCTGGCAGCGTGGGGCAGTGTGATTCAAAGCACACACATCTCTCAGGAGGCAGAAAACAGGAAGGGCAAGCTGTAAGCATCCATTGGTAAGACAGAGGGGAACTGGGCACGGGAAGCACCAAGCTTGCTGGGGATTTTGATAGAAGAAAAAAAAAAAGAATCTGTGCTGGGTGATTCATTCACAGCGTGCACCTGTTTGCCTGACCTTGGGGGTCAATGACTCAGGCTTGAGAACGAAGGACACAGAATTCAGTCTACATAGAGTGGGATGTCCTAATGAAGGTCACTCAGAAAACTCACAGGAGACGGATAACTTCCTGGAACAAAACTAAAATACACGTTTCTCTTTCTGTTTATTTGTTGAACAGGGTCTTGCTGTATAGCTCAGGCTGGCTTGGAATCCCTGTGAATTTCCCGTCTCAAGCTCCCAAATGCTGGGATAACAGAAGTAAGCCCACCACTTCGGGTTCTTCCACATTTTTACCACTCTTATTGATTTGGACTTTGACTTCAAAGACTGTAAGCTACAGGATGAGTCTCTAAACTATGCCTGAAAAGACACCCCCTTAGCCAGACGGTTGTGACACACCCCTTTGATCTCAGTACTTGGGAGGCAGAGAGAGATGGATCTCTGAGTTCAAGGCCAGCCTGGTCTACAGAGGAAGTTCTAGGACAGCCAGGGCTACACAGAGAAATGCCGTCTCTAAAATAAAAGTAAAAAATTTAAAAAAGAAAGAAGGAAGAAAAGATACTCCTTGTAAAATCTGTTGTAATGGCTCCAAAATAAAAGTGGCCCACAAACTGAGTGCAAAGAAGTTGTTAAAAAAAACAAAACAAAACAAAAGTGCTGACTGATAAAAACTAAATGTTATAAAGAATTTCAATAACACTGAAACGTGTTAAATGTGTGTTTTGAGATATGCAGAGATATTTCATTCTGGTCACATGCATGCACATATGCATGAACATGCATGCGTAGAGGCACAAACACACACCAAGTAGATGTGTAAGGTCACCATGAGATCATTAAAGATGATCAAACATGATATTAGAAATGATGCCATTTCTCTTTCTGTCTTTCCTTCTTCTTTCCTTCCTTCCTTTTCTCTCTGCCTGTCATTTCTTTCCTCTCCATTCTCTCTTTTAAAACAACCAAACAAAAAGGTCTCATATAGTTCAGGCCAGCCTAGAGCAAAGGCTGGCTTTGAACCCCCTAATCCTTGTGCCTTCGCCTATCAAGGGCTGGCATTACAGGCATGTGCCCCTATGCCTGGTTCTCCCCTTCCCTCCATTAACACTCCCTAAATCTCTACAGTGGCCGCACAATCCTTAGTAGCATGGGACCCACCTGTTCTAATCCCCAGTCTTTTCTCATCTCTCTTGCAAAACATAATAAGCTCAGACATTGTGCTGAATAGTTGGGAATAAGACAGATACACAGAAGGGCTCAGAGAGCGTTAGGCAAACGACCAAGAAAAACACCCAGGAAACACAAAGGAGATGCGTGCTGTGGTGACACAGGTAACTGACAAGAGGTGACATATTATTAAATCTCAAAGAGAAAGGGAATTTGCTTAAATACTATTTTTTACTTGGCTCCTTATAGAAATAATAGCCAAGCCAGTCCAGGATGTGGGGGAATGGAGCTGGAGAGTACATAACTGTTGATGATCAGGACTCAAAAGAACCTCCAAAATCAGTATCATGGTCTATCAAGGCAAAGGCCTCCCATAGTATCAAATATTACAGTCACAATATGACACATTTCTTCTTCTTCTTCTTCTTTTTTTTTTGAGACAAGGTTTCTCTGTAGCCTTGGCTGTCCTGGAACTCACTCTGTAGACCAGGCTGGCCTTGAACTCAGAAATCTTCCTGCCTCTGCCTCCTGAGTGCTGGGATTAAAGGCATGCGCCACCACACCCGGTCATGAAACATTTCTAAATGACGGATCAAGGCATATTTTATAAGCCATGCTGTGGCTTATAAAAGCTATACTCACCCTTAATACACTCTTAAAACACCTTGTGTTTATTTATTTGAATCGTGGGTTTTTTTGTTTGTTTGTTTGTTTGTTTGTTTGTTTTGGAGATAGGGTTTTTCTTGTATAGCCCAGGCTAGCCTAGAACTAAAAAATCAACCCACAGAGTGAGGGATTATACGAATATACCCTTTACCACAGAGTGAGGGATTATACGCATATACCCTTTATACCTTGCTGAATGTAATTTTTGGATCTCCTGAGAATGTCTGAGTTCTAATGCACTGGGCTTGCATGGGTCTAGGAAACCCTGTTCCTGCAGAGTCCTAGTTTAAGAGAAATCATAGCTGGGGTATAATTTGCATGACAGGAAATGCCATGCGCTGTGGACACTTATTGAGAACCCATAGAGATGGGGCTTACAGAGAATTTTGAGGTGAATGAAAAGCCAACCAGTTCTCACTTCTGTGTCTTGCACTTTTCCTGCTTCTCCGGAACTTTCCTAATAACTTCCTACCCCACCTACCTAGCCCTGCCCACCTCCTAGCAACGGGCCACCTCCCTAGCCCCGCCCCCGCCTCTTTAGCCCCGCCCCCGCCTCTCTAGTCTGGCTCTGCCGGACTCCCAAGTCAGGCTATTTTCTATATAATAGCTATGTCACCTTCTAGGGTCCAAGTCAAACATGGTGGTGAAGTCTCTCCCTCTCCCTGCTCCTCAGAACCGCTTCGTTTGCCCCTCCCCCCGTCTTTCCCACACTCTACACAGCATGTGGAGTCACCTGCTGCAGGAGCAACGTGCCTACTCTTTCCATAGGAACTAGAGATTGATGGCCCTTGATCCTTCTCTTTTCATTCTTTTTAGGGCCCCAGATTAAGCTCCGTGTACCCTGGAGTGCTGCTGACAGGGGCCCTTAGAGCCTCAGACCCTCTGTATCTTGGTTATCCTGTGCAGAACAGTTTAGAAGACTGGCACATTTGTCAAGTCTGAGAAGACAGATGTTCCCTAGGGCCTTCCACAGAAAACCCTAAGTAATGCAAGTTCTTCCTAAGGTGAGACATAATGACTTTTTATCTTTCTCACAAGTCTTTAATTAGAGGCCCCATAACAGACACATCATGTTAAATGGGACAGGCATTCCATTAGAGGAAAGAGAGAGAGAGGAAGCTCTCTGGTCAGAACATAGCGTTCAACCGGTTTGATGTTTGTAATGAAATCTTTGTCCCTGATGTCTGTCCCCATCACTCCTTAGCTTCTGAAGGGGCATTCTAACAAAGCTAGGAAGTGCTGTCCTCTGGCACCAGCTGTCACTCAGGTGTCTGTCAGTCAGCAAGAGCTCGCTTAGGTGTCTATCATCGCTGCCCCCTCCTGCCCCCCGGCATTTGTGAAGAGCAGTTTTGTACTCTGTATCTGCCTTGTCCTTAGCCCTGCTCTAAGGAGGTGAGGCCGAGACCCTTTGCTCAAATGGTGTGTCTGAGGGGTGAGCAGATTGGTGGCTGTTTCTTGGGCCCCTCCTCTTTGCTGTCCACCTAGACCACATGTCTCAGTTCTAGTCTCTCTTAGCACAGATACTGGTGAAGAGATGCCACAGTCCCTGCCATCAGAGGTTGTCTCACAGTGACTTGCTCTTTAAGGTCTCTGGAGATATGGTCTTCAGAAAGAGGTTCTCACTCAACATAAAGGCAGCTATGACAGGAAAAGCCTGAGGCCTTGGGGGTAGAGGAGGAAGAAGAGAGGGAGGGAGGGAGGGAGGGAGGGAGGGAGGGAGGGAGGGAGAGAGAGAGAGAGAGAGAGAGAGAGAGAGAGAGAGAGAGAGAAGGAGAGGATTCCTCCCACTTGTTAATCTTGGCTCCTTTCTAATCTCTGAGCTCTTGTAAGGAGTTCCTCACTCACAAGGAGGTCCCCTACTCCTCATTTCTCCCCTCTCCCCTCTCCAGAGCTATTTAAAATAGACTTTAAACTAAATAAACACATAGTGAATAGAACCAAGAACAGAGGTTTTGGGTAGTGGGGTGTGTGTCTGTGTGTCTCTGTGTATATGTGTGTCTGTGTGCCTGTATGCTTCTTATGTGTCTGTGTGTCTGTGTGTGTATGTGCATAAGTGTGTGTGTGTGTGTTTGTGTAAGTCTGTGTGTGTATGTGTGTGTGTTTGTGTATGTGTGTATGTATGTATGCTTGTGTGTATGTGTGTGTCTCTGTGTGTATGTGTGTGCATGTGTGTGTGTCTGTGTATGTGTGTGTGTCTGTGTTTGTCTGTGTGTGCATGCATGTATGTGTGTGTGTTTGTATGTGTGTGTGTGTGTATGTATGTGTATACGTATGTCTCTGTGTATATATGTGTCTCTGCCTATATGCATGTTTGGGCTGACTGGGGGTCAAGTGACAGGAAACCTCCCTCCATGCTCCCAGCGCATTACTCCTTTCTCCTCTGTACTCAGGTCGTGTGCCTTTTAAGCACCGTCCAGAGCCTCCTCGGGTCACCAAGGCTCGTCTTCATCTCATTTGTTCCCATTTCTTTCTGCCTTCTGACCTTCCTGGGAGTCTTTCTTCCTCCCTGTCTCCCCCTTCCACTACTGTTTCTTTTCACAGCGGAGTAGAAGTGGGGTTAACTGGTCCTGCTTCGAGTGCTGTGGGGAAGATTAAATGGGTAGCAGCGAAGTCCTACACATAGCATCTAATATACAGTAAAAACATGATTTTTTTATTTTTAATTAATTACTTTTTTGAGGCGGGGTATCATGTATCCCAGGCTAGCCACAAATTCCATGTAGCTGAGGATATCTCTGAGCTTCTGATCCTTCTGCCTCTCTCTTCCAAGTTCAAGGATTTTTGGATGTTCATCACAATAGCTGTTTAATGCAGAGCTGAGGATAGGAACCTGGACTTTGCCCATGTTAGGTGAGCTCTTGACCAATTACGTAACTCCCCCAGCTTGAGACTAGATAGTATTGACTGTTAGCAGCACACCTAGGGTTTCCATCATCTGGGGTGGTCTTGGGAGGATAGCCTGCATCGCAGGAGAGAAGTGCCATGCTCTGTTTGGCCCATTGGGTTCATCTGACTCAAGAACTGCTGGGCAATAGAGATTTTTTTTTATTTACAAAATGCCTAAACCTGTTGGGAAGCAAAAGTAGAACCTAGAAAGACATAGCTGTGTATCTGAAGTCTACAGGAGATGGGTAGATTGGAGCTCTCTTGGTGAGGCTGCCTTCTCCTCAGGGAAAACCACAGAAGCATGGAATCCAACTGACACACTAGCATTGAGGTTATATCCAATAGAAGCTTTCCTAGAGCCTGAATGTTTGTCTCCCGAGCCCAAATCCACGTGTTGAAGTCCTAACTCTGAGGATTAATAAGAAGGAAGACTTTTAAGAGGTGATTAAATAATGAGGGCAGATCCCTCCTCATGAAGGAGATTAGCCACCTTGTAAAAGAGGCCTTGGAGCCAGGCACAGATTTATAATCCTATCACTCAGGATGCTGAGGCAGGAGGACTCAAGTTCAAGGTCAGCCTGGGCTCAGAGTGAGGCCCTGTCTAAAGAATATAATGAAGAGATCCTTTCACCAGCTGGGGGTATCGTTTAAAAGCCAGAAATTGAGTCTTTACCAAGTACCAAATCTTCCAATGTCTAGATCTTGGACTGCACAGCTGCTAGACCTGTGATCCATAAACTTCTGTTGCCTATAAGCCATGTAGCCTAAGGCATTTTGTTATAGTAGCCTGGTCAGACTATGACAGACACTTTACAAAAGAAAGCACAGGACTGAAAGGGGATGACTTTCTATCTGCTTCACAGGACTTCAGGGACAGAGCTGACACCTGAGTCCCAGTGAGTGCTTCCATTGTAGTGCTACAGCAAAGGACATGGAGGACATAGAGGTCACACCCTTCCTGTTGACAGTGCTTAAGCAAGTCCTTTAAATCCTCCACATGTGAGAGATAAGGTTTGAATCTTAGTCCAGCCTACCAGACTCTTTGGCTTGTTTCTGTGGATCTGCTTGTTTTGACAAGTGCATAAAGTCAAGGGACCATCACAACTTGGACAGAGAACATTTCCATCCCTTTACATTTCTCATGTCCCTTTGTTATCAGCCCTTTCACTGCTTCTCTTGCAGCTATGGATTTTCATCCATTTCAGATGACTGTTTAAATGGAGCACACAATCCGTAGCCCTTTGACTCTGGCTTTAGTCATTCATCATAACACACATGGTATTTATCCATGCTGTGTTGGATATCACATATATTGGTTTCCTTGTATTGATGAATACATTCGTCATTCCATGGATTTATCACAATTTGTTCACACATCAGTGGGCATTTGGGGGTCTTTCAAGTTTTGGGTTAATAAAAAGAAGCTTCTATATTTTTGCATGCATATACACAAGGTGACTTTCCCAGGTGTGGTGGTTTGCATATGCTTGGCCCAGGGAGTTACGCTATGAGGAGGTCCACACCTTGTTAGAGTAGTTGTGTCCTTGTTGGAGGAAGTGTGTCATTGTAAGCATGGGCAATGAGACCCTCCTCCTAATCTTGTGAGAGTCAGTCTTCTCCTGTAGCCTTCAGTTGAAGAGATTGAACTCTTAGCTCCTCCTATGCCATGCCTGCCTGGGCACTGCCACGCTCCTGCCCCGATGATACTGGACTGAACCTCTGAATCTGTAAGCCAGCCCCAATTAAACGTTGTCCTTATAAGAGTTGCCTTGGTCATGGTGTCTGTTCATAGCAGTAAAACATTAACTAAGACACCAGGTAATTCAGCATGCACACAGAAATTAAGTCTATCGTAGAGTCTGCTCAACTGTGTTCCTAAATGACATACCCCCTTTGCATTCCTGTCTGTACTATGTGAAGGTTCCTCTGGCCCTGTCTGCCTCACCAGCACTTGGTATCGTCCATGGTTTTATTTTTCTCCTTGAATGGCATCTCACTGTGGTTCCCTTGCATCTCTCGTGACTGCGGGCTGCCCTTGAGCTTTGCACGAGCTCATTCCTGGTTTGTGTGTCTCTTGGTGAGATGTCTGTTCAAATTATCCTTTCTGCAATTGAAAAATGTGGCCTTCTAAGTATGCTTTGAGATGGGAAACATTGGGCTGAATACGGCTTCCTTAGATAGTTTTTAAGGATAATTGGAGGTCATAAAACATCAAGAATTTTTTTACTTAGGTTTCTAAGGCTGACAGGAAATGGAAAGTTACACAGAAATAATAGCAAAGATTCATGGAAGGTGCATTTTCGTTGTTAACAATTGTATGTTAAAAAAAAGAAAAAACAAATAAACCCAAACCCACCCTCTTTAATAGCTGGACATAGTGGTACAGTCCTATAATCTCAGCAGTTGGTAGGCTGAAGGAGGGTGATCACTAGTTCCATCCTACCTTGGGCTATACAGTAAGACATTGTCTCAAACAAACACCTCATTGTAGAAAGAGTCCAACTCTTTGGTATTATTGTAAGAGTTGTCCTTTTTTTGTTTTGTTTTGTTTTTTGAGACAGGGTTTTTCTGAGTAGCCTTGGCTGTCCTGGAACTCACTTTGTAGACCAGGCTGGCCTCGAATTCAGAAATCTGCCTGCCTCTGCCTCCCGAGTGCTGGGATTAAAGGCGTGGGCCACCACGCCCGGCCTCTGAAAGTTTATTTGCCTCTGCTATTCATATCATGGAGTATTAATCAGTGATTGTTTCTAGCATTCCTTTAATAGTGTTGTACTGTGCTATGCTGTGGGGTTTCCCTGCCCTCAGGAAACTGAAGACTTAGCCCGGAGGAAAAGTGATTCCACGTGAACCACTACGACCAGCTGTGCAAGGGCCTAACTGCAGGCTAAGAGCAAGTGGAGTTCCAGGCTGGCCTGGCCCGTGTCTTTCCCCGACAGAATATTTCAAGAACCATCATGGCCAGGTCTTTACAACACAGGACAGCTTCCTGTACCAGCTGTTTCCTGGCCTGAGGTTTCTTTGTTCTGAATTTTGAGGGGAAATATGAACCAATGGCTATGGTGTCACTTCAGTAAGGTCTAAAGGTTTCTCAGAGAGCAGGGCAAAAGCCATGTTCCATGTGTGACTGTGGGAATACTCATTTGCTATCATCAACCTTTCCCTTCTTAATACCCTCATAGTGTCTACACACAGTATAGCCCAGTAAAGGCAAAGAATGCTTGCTCAAGGGATGCTCTTGCTTAGGGGATGCCCTTGCTCAGGGATGTGCTTGCTCCAGGAGACATTGCTGCCATCTCTCTCTGGTGTCTTGATTTGTTCCCCCATGGGTTCCAAGGTAGATCTGTCTGTGTGGGAATGGAAAGAGGATTAGCAAGTTCATTTCAGTTCACGAGTGCGCTGTGTTTTTACCAATCCCGTGTCTGAGCCAAAGCTGGGTTAGAGAGAGGACTATTACAATTCCCAAACCAGAATCTGAAAAGAAAAAAATCACACTTGGCCTCAGATTTCTCTCCCTGAATGACATCATAGGGAAAACTTTCTTTCTTCTGAAATTTTGATATTGTTCTTTCAGCCAGTTGATCATTGATTTCAAATATTTTCGTTCAGACGTGTTGTATTTTTAAAAATTGGCCCTTAATACATATGAAATATTATGTAAAATAGAGGTCAGCCTACGAGCCCAGGATCCTTGCAGGTCATAAAACATCTCTGAAGTGTCTCTGGTCTTATTTAATGCACTAAGTAGAATACACTGCACACACTCTCTCTGGAAAGTGTGCTATAGCAATCACTGTCTCAATGGCCGCCTACTGTCAAATAGCCGTGTTGGAAGTGGTGGGAGATGACCTCAACACCAGCCATAGCTAGATTATTTATGTTACCTCACAGGACAGTCTCACTCTGTTTACATTTTGAGACTCGTGTAAGCATCTCTCGATTTTTGCAGAGTGGATAGGAAGTGTGTGGCTTTAATGACCACAGGCCTGTCGTTTGTATCTGTCACTGATCTCATCCCTGGGTTTGCTTGTCTTCCTGCTGTGTGCTTCTGACTTGAGGCCTGAAAACCCACTGTGCAGAAACCTCAGAGGAACTGGCTTTTAGAAACCACAGCTCAACCTGATACTCTCCAGGGTTCTCTCCATGGAAGGAAGGAGGGAGGGACTGGGGAGCAGACGGTGAAGAGAGGTGAGGGAGGAAGAGAGAATGGGAAGAAATGAGGAAGAAAGGAGAAAAGCATCTGGAGGGAAGAGGAAGGAAGAAGAGGGACAAACATTTTTTTAAAAAATTTTAGCCTAAATGTAAGGGTAAAAAGAAAAGTCATACAAACCATTAAAAAATGAATTTGTCTTCACTGAAATTCAGAACTCCTCCAAGGACATGGAAAATAAGAACACAGATGGGAAGGAACGATTTGCAAATATGTAGCTGTTTAAATCCTAGTGTAAAACCTAGAGCCATGGAAACACAGGCGAGGTCTTCATGATTGGGGTACAGGATGATTTCTCAGATACCACACAAAAGCGCAGTTGATTTTGTTGTTGTTGTTGTTGTTGTTGTTTTGTTTTTCAAGACAGGGTTTCTCTGTGCAGCCCTGGCTGTCCTGGAACTCACTCTGTAGACCAGGCTGACCTTGAACTCAGAAATCCACCTGCCTCTGCCTCCCGAGTGCTGGGATTAAAGGCATGTACCACCACTGCTCGGCTCACAGTTGATTTTTTAAAAAGTATTAAATTGGGCTAAATCAGAATTAAGTACTTGTGTTCTTTGAAAATTCCTGTCAAGAGAAGAGTCACATACCAGCCGAAAGCCTTACATGTCACTCCTTAATAAGAGATTTCCAGAGCCAATAAAGGAACCATTATAACTCAGTAGAAGCACATAAAGTTCCTTTAAAAGTAGGTGAAAGGTGGCACTTTTGGGTAGCCTTTCCACCAAAAAAGAGACATAACTGTGATGGAGCCCAGGAAGAAGATACCCAACACTGTTCTTCGTTAAGGAAATGCAAATCAAAACCAGAAGATGTGGTTCTGTACATATTAGGACAACTTTAAACAACTCTATCAAAACAGAAACATAAGCCAGCCAAACTCCCAAGACCAACTCATCTTCCAATTGGTGGAAAAATAGTGCAGTCAACTTTGAAAAGTAAACTGTTTCTTACCCAGTTAGGAGTGTACTGATAGCAAAGCATATGTGAAATACGGAAGAAGTGAAGACATATATACATCAGACAAGGTCAAAATATGTACATAATAAAAAAAAGTCTAGAGACAATTCTCCAAGTGCTCATCAGTTCATGAGTGGATATTTGAGTTTCTATCATGAGCTACTCGTCCAAGAATATTTTAAAATAATTTTTTTAGAATTTTATGCTATGTTTTTGTTTTTCTTTAAGCCAGATTCAGAAGAGTGTACACTGTATGATTTGATTTCTGTGACATTCTGGAAAATTTAGAACCACAGAAAGAACAGCTATAGGTCAAAGGCTGCCTGGGGCTGAACAGAGGGGAGAAGGAGCTGATTATAGGAGTCAAAGGCAGATGTTTTCTGCACCTTGATTGTGCACATGGCTGTCAAACCTTAGGCAACACACTAGACAATTTTTTTTTTGTATTTTCAAACTATACCCTAAAGGAATCATCCAACATTACTATTACTATAATATTGCTGCATACATTTAAAACTTGGGGGAAGGGCTGGAGAGATTGCTTGGTGGTTTACAGCCCTTGTTGCTTTTACAAAGGACCCTGGTTCAATTCCCTGCATCCACACGGTAGCCCACAGCCATTTGTAAATTCAAAGGATCAGATGTTCCCCTCCTAATTTTTGTGAGTACCAGGCATTCACACAGTCCACATCCATAAAGCAGGCACAACATTCATAAACGTAAAGTCAAATAAGTAAATCTCAAGAAGAAAGAAAGAAAGAAAGAAAGAAAGAAAGAAAGAAAGAAAGAAAGAAAGAAAGAAAGAAGAAAACATGGGAAAAGACAAATTTAGTGTAAAGAGTTTAAGAAATATCTAACAATAAAAAAATGTAATCACTTGTAATTAAGATAATTGGAGCTGGCCAGTGTTAGCAGCCCCAGAGATATGCAGTGTTTAAAATAGAAAGTTTCATGGGTTGCTTTGATTTTTATCACCTTTTCCCTTTGTATACTATCCATGGACTTGGGGCCTCACCCATGCTGGGTAAGTGCTCCACCACTGGGCTCCATCCCAGCCTGAGTTTTAGTACTGTGCATCATGAGTCTCTTCTACAACATTTTCATGTCCTCCTAGAATACCACTGTATGAATGTACTAGGTTTCCTAAGGAATCCTCTCCCACTGGACGTTTAAGTTGCATAGAGTTTGTTATTTTCATATCTAGTGCTACAATGAGAATTAAAAATTTTTGTTTTCTCTTTAACTTTTACTTATTTTGTGTGTGTGTGTGTGTGTGTGTGTGTGTGTGTGTGTGTGAGTGAGTGACATGTGTATATGCAGCACCATAGGATGTATGTGGGGGCCAGAGGATGCTTTTCAGGAGTCAGTTTTTACTTCAACTGTGTCAAGGCACAGTCTTTCTTATTCTTGATACTGCATGCTTACGTTAGGCTAACTAGCCCAAGAGTTTCCCTGTGATGCTCTCTTCTCAGCCTTCTGTCTTGCCAGAGGACTGCTGCGATTACAGGTGTATGCCTCCAAAGTCAGCTTTTAGTATGGGTTTTACAATGGACCTCAAATCGCCAGGCTTGCATAGCAAAGCTTTTGCTCACCGATCCATTTCCCTGGCCCAATAATAAGCACTTTATATAAGCACTTTTGGGTAGCCATGAATTATTTCCTCAGCATTCCTAAGGATGATGTCACAGACTCACAGGAAAGGCACATTTTTAGGGCCATTGTTATAGTAATAGTGTCTTAGTTAGTATTTCATGACTGAACAGACACCGTGACCAAGGCAACATTTATAAAGGACAACATTTAATTGGGGCTGGCTTACAATTTGGTTCAATCTATTATCCATGGAAGGAAGCATGGCAGGGTCCAGGTAATCACGGTGCTGGAGAAGGAGCTGAAAGTTCTACATCTTGATTCAAAGGCAGCCAGGCAGAGGCTCTCCTGCAGGGCGTGGAACTTGAGCACTGGGAGCCCTGAAAGCCCACCCCCTCACTGATGGACTTCTCCCAACAATGCCACACCTATTCCAACATGGGCACACCTCCTAATAGTAGCACTTCCCATGGGCCAAGCATATTCAAAGCACCACAAATAGATATCGTCGAACTGTTCTATTGAAAACATTTATTTTTAGATTTTTCCTTGCTCAATTTTATTTCCATTTCATAATCTTCCTTCTAAATATATAGTGTACTTTCCTAATAAAAAAAAATATTATGAGAAACAAAGCACAAGAAGACTGTCTGTAAGTAGAAGGAAGAGAACAGAGACTCATACACATTCCCGGGCTCCTATTCCCTTCTACCATCCCGTCATTCCCATGTACTGAAGCTCACTTCCCACCCCACCCACGCCCAAATAGTTTTCTTTTTTCCTCACTGATAATATTACTTAAGCAGAGTGGACTGAAGTTTCATGGAGGAAGGGATAACCTCCTGTCTAATTTAGCACATAAATTTAACACTTATTATAATGTATGGTTTCCAATGATTATCTTGAGCTTTGGAAACCTCTCTTTTTACAAGCCTGGTCTTGGTTTCACAGGTTTTTAGAGTTTTAACATCCCATGCTTTGGCCCATGGGCCTGAAGGAACTGCCTTTGTCTGGGAGAAAGGATCCTAGCTGGTCCAGGGAGGGGACTCTGACTGTTCTCTTACCTTAGCTCATTGGTCCACTAGTTATAAAAGCACAGAACGCTGGTGTCCCTTGTGCCTGCTGAAGACCGAAAGACATAGTTCTGTGTCTCAGAGACATTGGTCACCATTTAAATGGGCATGCACATATTTACTGCCCTTTGCTCTTGTAATGACGCTACAGATATCTCTAGCAGGTGCATGTACATACTCAATTGTCACATATGGGAAAGGAAAGTCATTTCTTCCTTGGATGTCTGGTCTCATTGGGATGCTGTGGGTGGTGTCCCCACAGATGGTGTGTCTGGCATAAGTCTTGAAGATGTGTTCCAACTGCCTTTTTTCTTTTTTAAAGTATTTGCCAAGTTAGGACTTTATTCTTTAGTGATAAGGAGCAGTTCTGATTCCATGGGAGGAAACTAGAAGATTCATAGGAACGGGTGTGCCCTTTAGAGAGAGAGAGAGGAGAAAGAGGAGAGAGAGAGAGGGGAGAGAGAGGAGAGAGAGGAGAGGAGAGGAGAGGAGAGGAGAGGAGAGGAGAGGAGAGGAGAGGAGAGGAGAGGAGCAAGATCTGCTGGAAGCATGGAGGAGAGTCAGAGGAAAAGTAAGGAGAGAACCACAGTGCGGTAATGTTCTCTAAGAGAGTAGTTCTGTCCAGCCCGTCAGTGAAGCAGTTTTTCTTCAAAACCCACTAGGCTGCCAAATCCAGGAATCAGGCCAGCACTGGCAACACAGTGAGATCTTTTTTTTTTGTCTTGTTAATCCTTTATTGCCTATACGTATAGATAGTTGTGGTATTTCACTCTAACTGTTGGTGTGATGGCTTACAGTTCATGGATAAGTATAGCTGTAATTGGATATTTGAAAGTTACAGTTTCCTATGCTTTGGCTTCTTGGTTCCTCAAGTTTTCTCTCACTGCTTTCTTTAGCTAGTGATACCATCATGAAGACGAATTGTTGTGGCTCAGTCGTTTCTCAAGATTTAACTCATGGAGTCTGGAGGTTGTGGAGGGGATCCAGCAAGGTGTGTTGCTATGGCTACCGCTGGGGGTGAGAGTAGAGCCTTCTAGAAGAGTCTACATCTTTCTGATTGCACCCTTCACTAGCACAACTTCTCTTTTGTATATTGCGTGCCTAGTTAGATTTTAGTGACCCTAGTAATTTTTTAAAGTAAAATTTTAGGTCAGCACTCAGAGTAACGTGTTTCACCACAGTGTCTCCATACATGAGTGCTTTCTAGCTTGTTCTCATGTGCTCCCCTACCCCACTCACCTTCTCGTGTCCGCATTCCTCCCTCCCCTCCAGCTGGTTCCCTTTCTTCCTAATTGAGCCTGCCCCCCACCCCCTACCCCCACTTTGCTTCTGAGTAATCCATTATCCTCTGTATTTCCCACCTCCCTTTACGATCTCGTCCTCCTATTTCACGAGCCCCCCTTCTCATGACCTACAAGCACACATATAAACACACACCTACAGATATATGCAGTTTGTGTGTATGCATATATACACACATATATGTATATTATATATACATAATATTTGTATGTATTCATTATATACATATATGTGTATCACACACATACATGCATGCACACATGCACATACTAATGACGCACACACATATATGTGCCCCTGTCTCCTGAGTGCTGGAATGAAAGGTGGGCACTACCGTTACCCAGTGGTTTATCTGCATCACGTTTTCTTTTTCTATTCATCTGTTGGTGGGCACTACCGTTACCCAGTGGTTTATCTGCATCACGTTTTCTTTTTCTATTCATCTGTTGGTGGGCACTTGGGCTGCTTTAATTTCTAGCTACTGTGAATAATGCAGCAGGACACATGGACGTGTATAGCCTTGTCTGTCCTGGAACTCCTCTGTAGACCAGGCTGGCCTTAAACTCAGAGATCTCCCTGCCTCTGCTTCCTGAGTGCTGGGGTTAAAGTCGCGCTCCGCCACCTCCCAGGTTGTCCTTGGCTTTCTGGAGGAGACCAGGTCACTGGGTGAGATGGGATTTTGGTGCAGCGTTAATTTGCATCTTCCCGATGCTTGAAGTTGCTGAGCACCTTTCCCCAAGCACCTGCTAGAACAGACCATTAAATTCTGCTTACAGAATTAGAGATCTTTCTTTCCCAACATTCTAAACTCTTCCACATTCCCTCCATAAGCCATTTCCAAAGGCCGGAGAAGCCCATATTCACGCAGACCACAGCAGGCTGTACTCTCTCTCTCTCTCACGTCTGTTTTTTGATAGCTTTCTGAATAAAGGGAGCTGCAGCTGTGTGGGCTCACTCTGTCCTCTATTTTATTCCATTGATCAGCGTGTCCGTGTGGGGGGAGTAGTGTGCTGCTTGTGTTACTGTGAGTGACCCTTCAGTGAAATTTGAGATCAGATATTGTTTTCGTTTTCAAATTTTGTGAAAGATGAGGTCCAGCTTTCATTTGACCTGTAGATTTCTTTCAACAGTGTAGCAATTTTCATGATATCAATTCTTTTAACCCACGAACATAGGAAGTCTTTTTATCCTAGTGTCTTATTCAATGTCTTTCTTCAGTGTCTTAAAGGTTTTATTGTAGAGGTCTTTCACCTCCTTGGTTAGATTTTTCTAGATATTTTATTTCTTTTGAAGATCCTGGATTCGGATTGCTCCTAGGGCTATGAGGTGCATAGTTATGTGATTTTTTTTCCACCTCAAATTTCTTTCTTAGTCCGTGACTGGCAGATAAGGAGGCCACTGATTTCTGTGTGTTGGGTTTCTACCTCAGTACTTTGTTAAAAGTGTTTATCAGGTTTAAGAATTCTGTCAGGGCTGGAGAGATGGCTCAGCAGTTGAGAGTGCTGGTTGCTCTTCCAGAAGATAGCTCAATTTTCACAGTGGCTCACGATGGTCGATAGTTCCAGTCCAGGGGCTCCAATGTCTTCTTCTTGCCTTCACAGCCCCTGCACATACCTGGTACACAGAGGTGGACAGATGTACATTCAGGCAAAGCACCCATACACCTAAAATAAAAATAAAGGTTTAAGCAATTTTTTTTTAAAATAAGAGTTTTATGGTGGAGTTGATAGGGTCTTTTAATCCTATCTTAATTTGCTTTCCTTTCCCCAACTGTATCCTTCCTCGTGCCTTGTTTTCCTAACAAAGACTTGAGCATGTTTGGGGTAAGAGTGGCAATCTGGTCTATTTCTTCCAAGAATCAATTCTGATAGGTTCAATGCATTGTTTGTTTGTTTTTTCAATCTTCATTGTATTCATTTTTGCCTTTGATCTTTTCTATTTCTTGCCACACACTGCCTGGTGTTTGAATTGCTCCTAGGGCTCTGAGGTGCATAGTTATTGACGGAGTTATTTATTGGAAGTCTTTTGGACTGTTCTGTATAAGCACCCACAGATTTAAATCTTCCCCTTACTGCTACCTTGAAAGGTTCTGTTAGTTACACTTCCATTTTAATTCCCTTATAAAACCTCTTAAGTCTCCACTGAGTCACTTGTCACTCAAGAGGGTTCAGCGTCCCTGTGTTTGTGTGGTTTCTATAGTTTTTATTGCTGTTTATTTCTAGTTTATTGCTCCAAAATCTGATAAGATACAAGAGTCGTTTTGATGCTTTTGTGTTTGGGGAGATGTGATTTGTGGCCTAAGATGTGATCTAATTTAGAGAAGGTGCCACAGGCTGCTGAGAAAAGTGTCCATTGTGTTTCTGTTGGGCGGAATATTCAGTGGATATCTATATCTATATTGATCTATAGGGTAGCTTAATTCTAAGATTTATTTGTTGATTTAGTAAAGAGGGGAGTGAGTTACTGAAATGCTTCATTATGGGCTGGGAAGATGGCTCAGTAGGTAACGGTGTCTGCTACCAAGCCTGACAGAACCCATTTGGTAGGAGAGAAATGACTCCCACAAGTTGTCCACTGACCTCCACATATGTGCTATGGCACATGTGCACCCTGACACACACACACACACACACACACACACACACACACACTAAATAAAAGTTAAAGTGAAATTCTCCATTATTATTGTATCAGGCCTTGTCTGACCTTTTATATACATTAGTGTTTATTTTATGCAACCGGGATCCTCATGTTTGGTGCATGCATATTTTTATTACTTTTTTAAAGACAACTTTTGTGCAGGCATGCTCCTTTTCCTCTATGTCTCCCCTCCCCCACAGTTGTCAGAACTCAATTTTTTATTACCCATTCCAGATCAATTCTTTCTTTCCTTAATTTAAAAAACATAACAATTACTGAGAATTTTATGTAATATATTCTGATCATTTTCTTAAATCCTCCCACCCTCCCAACCTCATGCCCTCCCCCCCCCCTTTATTTAAAAAAAAAAAAAGAAGTGACTGAGTCCGGTTTGTGTTGCCCATATCGTCCCGGGGCCATCCACTGGAGCGTGGCTGTCAGCCATGCCTCCTTTACATCTTTTTGTATGGTGTCTTTGCTTTGTATCTTCACATCCCAACTATGCACTATGTCACGGAGAAGTCCTTCCTTTCATGTCTATTTGGGTTCTAGATACACCTTTTGTCTAAATGTCCATTTTCCTTGGTTTGGGGAGAGGTCATCTCAGCTGGTGGCTCACTTGCATGGGTGAGCATGACGCTCCGGGTGGCATCCTCATTTCCATCAAAGTTTGCGGGGGGACAGGGATGGGTAACCGAGTCTCTTGTCCTTAAGCAGCTTGTGCTTTATTTCTCTTGTTTCCACAGGAGGTTTGTTGAAGTTTGCCTAAGTCTTGGATACTCTCTAAGAATCTCGTTCATGTCCAACTGTTGGAGCTTTTGCTGAGCTGCTATAAACACACACACACACACACACACACACACACACACACACACAATGCACCTGATGTATGCGTGGCTAGTCAGGAAACACCTGCATTCAACACGTTTGATTGCGAGTATAAATTTTGAAGTTCTGAGATGAATGTCAGGCTGTGTGACCTGAAGGCTAATTTGAGCAGTAAGGCTGCCCCATGTACTTTTCCTGTCTCCTATTTATAAACCAGCACACACGCGCCTTGCCTTGGCTCCTTGGTTTCTCATATCTTAGTCCATCCATTAACCTTCAAGATGGGACAGTAACAACAGCTAGCTGAAGAACTTTAGTATTTTAAACAGCTCTCATCCCTTACACAAGAACTTCTGCTACAGGAGTTGTCCCTGAGCTAATAACAGGGCAACCTGAGGAAGGGAAAATGATCTTGAGGTTTAAAAATACCTTAATTAGATGGAATCAAAACAGATGAGATACAAGAAAAAGCCTAGGAATTCTGGCTCAAAAAAGATATCATTTAGTCAACAAGTATAAATCGCTCAAAATACACCACAGATGAGTCTATAGTCATACAGTCAGAGACCCGTGGTATGGTTGTGGAAACTGAGGCTAGAGGGAGCTGAGCTCCTCAGAAGGTCACCAGACACCTTGCCTCTCAGACTGACTCTCAGGTAGTTGTCCATGGGTCTGGTGTATCACCAGGAAGCTACCTATAGCCACTGAATTAGAACTTGCAGTTTAAACAAGGTCCCCACTGGTTCAGATGTGTAGCAGCAGGTGAGCCCACTAGAAGGGGGTTGTCACCCTTGTCCTTTGTCCTGGGTAGACTGCCACCACCCAGGGTCTTGGTTACATGAACCCCTGCAGAGAAACTTTCCTGTCTTCCTTGATTCCAGGACTTTTCTTTGCCACTCATCTCAGAGGTGCCCGCACCTTTCCTCTCATTAGCAGCTCAACAGGGCAGACACCTAGTATGCGGACGACCACCCAGTGTGGCACATGTTGCACCCAGAGACTCAGTGCTCACTAGATGGACCACAGAGGGCCACACGTTCAAAGGCGTCCTTGTCTCCCAAGCAGATAAACACCAAACCCACCTCTGTATTTAACCTGACCATTTTGTATCTTTGAGGCTTTGGGATGGTCTGTAATATATATCCCCACATCC
Organism: Mus minutoides; assembly: GCA_902729485.2. Classification (NCBI taxonomy): domain Eukaryota; kingdom Metazoa; phylum Chordata; class Mammalia; order Rodentia; family Muridae; genus Mus; species Mus minutoides. Next base: position 1,654,968 of record LR749709.1, read on the forward strand.
CCTTAAGAGCCTACCATTTTTGAGTCTAGTTTGTGAACTCTAACAGATGGTAATAACCACACCCCAAGTATCATCTCAATAAACTCCCATAATTAGGTCAGTACCTGTCCTATCATTTTCAGCCCAGAAGGCCCCACCCTGTCCCCTAATTACCACTGTCTGAAGGGCACAGCCCCAGGAAACAAACAAGGAAGCCTTCTTTCTTTACCATCCCTTCCTCAGGCTTCTGGCAACTGACCAAGTTTTACTCTCCCTTCCTGCCAAATGAACTGTCTTGTGGATTGGGAGTGAATTGTCGTCTCTTTAAAAACAATGTTTTGAGGCTCTGGATATGACAGAACTGGCATCCTCAGATGCCACCTCGCCAGTTGGTGATGTTCACTGGCTGCTGCAGAGCAGAACATTCCTTGAAAATGTAAGCACATTCATCTGTGCATGCACGCACACACACACACACACACACACACACACACACACACACACACACACGGCTATGCTATAGGTGAGAAATGTCTTCGGGAACCTTCCAGCTCTTAGACAAAGTGGTCAGTTCTTTTCCAGATGACTTTTAATGTTTTCCTGGTCAAAGCAACCCAACCTAAATTGGATTTCTTTCCGAAGCTCCTTCCCACATTATCCTGGCACCAAAGCTCTCATGGAGTTTGAAAAGAAGGAATCTGGAATGGTGTGAGGTGGAGTTTGGGTAAACATGAGCTCTCTCAGAGCGCTCAGGGTCGGGAGTTAGGTGGCTAAGCTAAAACTGCCTTTGAGAGCCACGGGCTGTGAGCTAAAGAGATGCTCTTGGATGTAGGAATTTGACGTGGGTGAGCCCAGGAGTTCGAGGGCAGCCTAGACAGTATAGTACAGTGAGACCCTGCCTCAAGCAGTTTGGAGATGAACTCTGGAGGTAGGCATCTCTAGATTCAGGCTGCCTTCCTTCTCTCGAGAGGCTACAGAACAGATTGCACAATCTTTATTGGACATTGATATTTTTGTTTTGTTTTGTTTTTTTTCACTTCTGGTTTGCAAATTTTGGTAGGAGTACTGGAGGGTCCATGATCTCTGTGGGCTTCTCCCTTTTATTAATGGAATGCTTTAAAGGTCTTGCCTTTCCCTTGAAGCTCTGCAAACAAATCAGAAATAGACTTGAGAGTCTCTTCTTGTCTGATGCAAGCAGGAGCTGCCATGTGGTGAGTGTTTCCACAAGGCCAGCTCTGTCCCAGGCCGGCCCACCAGTTTCCTGAGAACTCAGTTCACTTCTCCGCTTGCTGTCTGACTCGTGCCCATTTGGGTTTTTTTCCAGGTGAGAAAGTCTTAGGAGAAAACAAATGAAGAAACAAACAAACAAACAAGAAACTTGCCTACAGTGGCTGATAAACCCCAAACTCACTGTCTCTCTCTTATTCTCTGGTATTTCCAGTTTTCTGTTTTGCATGCACATAGACATGAAGACACAAGATCCAAGTTACAGACACATAAACCAGCTTCAGCACTGGGCAAAGCATAAAGGACATCTTAATTGTATCTCCACTAGATATCTAAATGGCTTATAATGACTATTTTTATACCTCTTTTAAATGGCTCGAATAGCGACGGCGTGTATTTCTGGAAGGGATTGGTACTAGAGAACTCAGGATTCCTTTTGTAGATCCACTTATTTTATGTGTGCAAATGCTTTTTGCCTGTGCATATGTGTGTGCAGCCTGTTTGCGCCAAGGGCATTGGCTCACCTGAAACTGGAGTAGTGATTGCTCGTGAACCACCATGTGAGTGCTGGGAATGGAAGCTAGTTCCCCCTGAGAGAGCAGCAAGTGCTTTTAACCACTGAGCCATCTCTCCAGTTCTCATCCCCAACCCCGCCCCTCACCTTTTTGTAGATCTCAAAGATGAAAGAAATTTTACATCACTCAGAAGGATGCTACAGGACAGTTTTATTGAAGTTTCTTTTTCTTTCTTTTTAGTTTTATGTGTGTGAATATGGTGTATATTCATGTGTGAATGCATATTCATACATGTGTGTATATGCAAATGTGTTGTGTGAGTAGAGTGTATATTGATATGTGAATGCATATTCATATATGTGTGTGTGAAAATACATGTGTGTGAGTATGGTGTATATTGATATGTGAATGCATATCCACATGTGTGTGTGCAGAGGCTGATGTAAGTTTTGGCAACAGACAGCTTTCCTGAGGGGTGGTTGCCTGTCCTGGTGATTGGCAGGCTCATTTAGTTAACTCTTTAGTAAGAGGGCAATCAATAGTATGTCCTTGAATCTTAATGATCTTTTGAGCAATTCAGAATCTCTCTTTCCACTCAGGGCCAGAGGTATGACTCATTCCTCATTCCTCTGACCAAAAATCACATAACAGACTAAATTTTTAAAAAATGACTCTATAAAGCTGCCACATTGTACCTTAATGGGCCTCTGCAAAGCCTAGCTACTCTTGCTTTTTTTGTGACATTTGAATCTTAAAGGGAGTTGGGATTCTTCTAGTCTTTCAGAGGGCTTCCAAGAAGAAAGGCATCTGTGGCCTTTCCTTTCCTTAAAATGATGCCTTATGAGTGATGCTGGAGGTAAGGGCCTAAGCTGATTAGCAGAGGTGAGAGAGGGCTGGAAGTGGTTGTCCTCGATGTCCTCTGAGCTTCCCTTTGGAGAGAGAGAAAGAGAGAGAGAGAGAGCACATCAGTTCAGGTTCATGAGTGTCAGGTATAAATGCGTGTGTGTGTGTGTGTGTGTGTGTGTGTGTGTCTGTGCATGCATGTGAAGGCCATAGGTCAACCTTGGGTGTCACTTTTCAGGTGCCAGCCAGCTTGATTTTCTCGTCAGGCTTTCTCCCTGGAACCTAGGGCTCTCCAAGTAGGGATAGACTGTCTGATCAGTAAGCCTCAGACAGCTTTGTCTCTGGCTCCCCAGCACTGGGATCACAGATGCCTTTATACCTACACTCTGACTGACTACTGTGGATCAAGCTGAGGTCTGCAGGCTTGTGTGGCAGGCACTTTGTTGACTGGACTCCTGGCTCACGCACACACAGTGCTTGAGGCTTCTGTAAACCCCTGATAACTTCATGTCTCATCACCACCCAAGGACAAGGGATCTATCTGTTGGATTTAATTTTGCTTAACTTTTCAAAAACTTTGGAACGGCATCACCAGAAACCTCACTGTGGATGCCTTCATTAGACTGGCATCTGGCATCCAAACTCCTTTTGTCTGAGCTTTTCAAAATTAAGCTTCTCCATCGAGGTTCTCAACAGTTCTGAATATCATCAAAGGATGTTTTTGTCAACAGCTAAGGCAAACGGCTGGGCACTTGAGGACCTCGCCTCCCCACAGCCCTTTGTGAGGCCATGAGATCACAATACATGATGAATGGCCCAGTGACATCAGGCTGAGCCCTGGCAAAGATGGGAAGATTGCCTGTGCACTCTCTGCTCTGGGCTGCAACTCTGCAGTGTTCTAACCACAACTGGCGACTAGCTAGACCTCAAAATGTTTCTCTTATTTTTCTGGCCGGGCTTTGTTGTTGTTGTTGTTGTTGTTGTTGTTGTTTTTCTGTCCTCAGGTTTAAGGTAATACATTAGTCCAACTCTTCAGAGAACACTGGGGTCTATGTGATAGAGCAGCTGATTTTAAAGGGATGGCTTGGCGTCGTGTGGGAAGAGCTAAGGAGAGCCAAGAAGGGATGGAAAAGAAACATTGGCAACCCAAGGGAGCAGGTGCCACTGAGGGGCTGGTGACAGGACCTGGATGGTCACCACTTAGTTACTCCCAAACCACAGACTTCAGTGATAGGGATACAGACTCTTCAGTTGGGAATGGATGCTGGTAGGTAAGAGACAAAACTTAATTTTCATCAGTCAATTAAAAAATGACCAGGAAGGAAGACCACATGGTGTTTAGCTGGTCTGGGATTGCCTTGGCTATGAAGGAAGGAGACAGGCTTTATGGGGGAGAAGGCTAGTCTGACTCCCATGATATCACCCCAACATGTGGATCCTCCCACCTCTTTTCTGTAAAACTGAAAAATGCCAACTGCCTTTGAAGACCACCCACTGCTGCTTGCTGCCCGACATGTGTGGGTGGCCTGGCCTGCACCTGGCTCTCACATCAGCTGAACTTGACCCCTTTGTCAGTCCAGTCTGTGACGTCACTCAGCTCTGTGAGGCTCAGCGTGGGAAAAACAACCAACCAACCAGTCAACCTATCTACCAAGCAACCAAATAACCAACCAGCCAGCCAAGCTACCTACCAGTCAACCTACCTATTACCAAGCCTACCTATCAAAAAAGTCTACCACTTGTCCTGCTGAGGGATTTCTGATGATGAGAATGGCAGTTTTCTGGCTGCCGATGCTCACAATCCCTTGCGTGTGACACATAATGTTACCACTCAGAAAGACTTTATGTTTTCTCACGTACGTGCCATGAGCTGTCAATATGGGACTACGAGTAGAGCAAACAAGACTCAAGGAGAGAGGTGATGCAGCCAAGCTCGCTTGGCAAAGCTGGATCTGGAAACTTGATATTTTGGTGCCTCAAGGAATGTATGCCCCCACCTTATTAGCTATGAAGTGTGAGAGGAAGAAATGCTATTTAAAACCGGAACCAGAGGTAGGCATAGCAGCACACACGTGTAGTCTCCAGCTCCAGCGAGAGACTGTGTCTCAAAAAACAAGGTGGATGGTAACTAAAAAGTGAAGCCTGAGATGACTTCTGGCATCCTACAGTTGATTGAACAGATGAGCCTGCACTGGGTGCACCTTGCCCACGTCTCATCATCTCCAAGCTCAGCCTGGCTGCCCCGTGTGGTTTGCGAGCTCCATTTTGCTAAGAGGCCAGCAGAGCAAACCCTGTTCATGTCAGTGTGGTGTCAGCCCTTGGATTGGATTCGGATCTCAACACCTTACTCAGGAGAAAGGTGAACCCCAAAACCATGTTCTCTCAACCTGTTCTAGTTGCTCATAGGCTGATCCTGATCAGACTGGAGACAATGTCCAGCAGGTGCAGCCAGAGGAATTATGCCCTGGGGAAGACAAGAGATGGATTCTAGCTCTGTTTGTGAGGTGTCCTCACAGCAAGTCACTCTCCCAGTCTGTCCCCTCCTGTGTCAAATGGGAAGAGTCAAGGCAAGGCTGTGATGGATTATGACGTGATACATTATGGTATTTATAATATATAATAAAAGCATAATACGATATCTTCCTATACTCCACCCTGTATAGCAGGCAAGAATGGAGCAATTAGAATTTGGTCTCTGGTCTCCATTAAGCCTGCAAGACCCAGCAGCTTCCACCCTACCTCTCCATCCTCTTTCTCTAAGCTTCCGGTACTGAACACTTTAAAGGTGTAAGCTGTTACTTTAAGGAGGAGCAAAGTTTGACTTACACAGTTAATCGGAGCTTTAAGGAATGCAGTGCCCGTGGCTGGTGCCAACGAGGTGGGCAACTTGTAATTTAGATGAATATCTATATGGTCCTGCTCCCACTGTTCACACACCCCAACCTTCTCCAGGAAGGGCTGCTGCAAGAGTCAGTAGAGGAAGAAAGAATTCCTCACACATACAACCCTTCTGTGGGGGAGTCAGTACAGCAAGAGAAAACCTTGGTTAAATGCCTGAATCATCTTTCTTAGCTCCACAGGCTTCTGAGCTGGTTCCAGACTTGACTTAAAAGGGGAGGGGTGAGATGGATAGGGTAGGGAGGGGAGAAGGAGGGGAAGGGAGAATAGGGTTGGGAGGACGTAGGATGGGGAGTACAAGGGGTATGGGGTGAATAGCATCTTTTATTGCAGAACACTTTCCTGAGGGCTTATTTTCTGAATGTCAATTAAGATGAAGGTGTTATTCTAAGGACCTAAGACCTCCATGTGGGGGCTGGGCTGTTAACCATTTATTCAGTCAACCTAGAACCCTGACCCTGAGTTCTGTGTGAGGGCTGAGGGTTCTGTGAGCTGTCTGCTGAGAGCCAAGGACATGAAACTTGCTCTGCAGACTAAAGGCCTTCTTCAACTACTTGCCTTTCAGAACAGAGATCCTTCCTGAAAGCAAGAAGCTGCCCCATTCCCCACCCTCCCCCTCCACCCCCCCCCCACAGTTTCCATCTCACAAGCCTAGCCTGACAAGTGTCTGCTAAGGGGTCTGTGAAGAATTATCACAAGATCGCATGAATTATCACAAATATCAAAAGAAATCCGAAAACAAAGATCTATGCCCCTTTAGTGAGAGTAGTTAGAGCATGGAGGTGTGGTTAGAGCAGGGTTAGGGAGAAAATCTAGGCTATTGCTTGTTCTTATAAATAAAGTTTTATTGAGACGCTGTTAATTGTTTAAAAATGCATTACCTGTATCTGCTCTTGATTAAGACAGCAGAGTGGCGTGGGTTTGATAGCTTATATAGCCAGTAAAGCCAAAAAATACTTGCTATCAGAAAAAGTGTGCCAACCACTGGGTTAGACACACCACACATTGCAGAAATACAACCCCAGCTTTTCTTCCCAGTCCTCAGGACACTTCCCATCTTCCAAGGACAGCTTCTTGAGTGTGGGAGAGGACCTGGCTGGAGAGTCGATGGCCCCCAGCCCTGGGCTGTCTGGCTCTCCAGAAGCTGAGGTACCTGTGCTCCCCAGCATCACCAGAAAAGTGATGGGAGACCTTGGCTTGCTTGTATGATGAGTACTAGGCCTTCTCTTAGTTCCTGGAACTGCCCTGCCCTGCCATTGACCCTGCCAGGGTTCAGTGTCACAGGGTATTCCAGTAACTAATGAGGAAATGAGGAAATGACTTCGAGGCTGGCTGTATTAATGTCCTGGGGCTGCCACAGCACACTAGCACAAACTGGCTGGCCTTAAAGCAAAAAAAAATGTATTCTCTTAGCTGTGGAGACAAAAATCCCAAAGTAGAAGTACTCACTATCAGGACTGTACTTCTCCAGCGGCATTTGAGGGGGATGTGGGCCAGGACTCACTTATGACTTCTGGAAACTTCTTGCCTTGTTCAAAATGTCCTCCTTCTATCTTTACACTTTCTTCCGTCCATGTAGTCTGTGTCTGAATTTCCCCATTTTATAAAGACACACTCATTGAATTAAAGCTCTGAAGACCTTATCTCTACCAATTGTACCTGCAAGGACTATATTTTCAAGTAAGGTCATATTTGGAAGTACTGGGAGCTAGAACTTAAATACATGAATTTGAGGAGATGCAAATGAACCCATGGAAGGGATTGTTCTGCTATTGCAAGGCCGCCCACCCAGTCACATGACATTCCCGGGGCCACATCGAATAGACAGTCACACAGATCACTGTGCTAGGGTTGCTGAATGTAGAGAGAATAGTTTATGTCGGCGTGGATGAGGCACCTGTCAATAAATCTGATGCCCTACCGTTAGGCAGGAAATAGGAGGTGTGACAAGCAAGAGGTCAAAAGGATTATAGGAGAGTGGGAGGTTTGCCCAGGAAGATGTGAAGAGACAGACACATGGACCCCGAGGCACAGGTAACCAGCCATGTGGCAGAATGAAGATGAGAATAAATGGGTTATTATAGATTATAAGCTAGTCAGAGAAGAGCCTAGCTATATGGCCAAGGGTTCTGTAAAGTTATTTTGAGTCTGAGTCTTACTTTGGGGAGCATGGGGCTGGAAGGAAGAACCAGTTATAACTTCTGGCATGAGCCACCATGCTCAATTTTGAATAATTTCATCCTCACCTTTTACAAAAGAGAAAACTGAGTCCCAGAGTTTCTCATTTCTCAATAATATAACAGTTTCCAAACCTTGGTGTGCCTGGTTTTGAAATCGAACCTCTTCCCACTGGGCTGGCTGGTCTCATACCGTTATCCTGGAGCTAGGACATCAGAACCAATGGCCAACTTCTTTTTTAAAAAATATTTATTTATTTATTTATTTATTTATTTATTTATTTATTTAATGTCTATGAGTACACTCCCTGTCTCAGACACACCAGAAGAGGGCATTGGATTCCATTACAGATGGTTGTGAGCCACCATGTGGTTGCTGGGAATTGAACTCAGGACCTCTGAAGAGCAGCCAATGCTCTTAACCACTGAGTCATCTCTTATCAATGAAGTCTTGAAGGCCTTACTAGTCAGAAGACCTGCTACAGTCTAGAGAGGGATGGATCCTTTTGATACCATGGAAATTCTAGAACCCTTGCACTGGTCCAACTGAACACACAGGAAGATGACCGCATCTATTGGGTGCATATGTGTGGGGCACAAGGCCGGGTGTTTTCATTTAAACTGGGAATCACTGGTAAGCAAAATCATGGCTCCTCAAAGATGACCAAGGTAGATTCTCCAGAACTGTAACCTTATGGGTTGAGAGGGGTTGGGGGGTCCTAGTTATGATCATGGTGGGGAGAGGGTTTGAGGACATAGCTCAGATGACAGAGAACTTCCTTGCCCATCGTACAAGAAACATGAGGTTCCATTCCCAGTGCCTCATAAAACCAGGTTCCATGGCATATATCCCAGCACTGGGACGGTGGAGACAGGAGGTGATCAAGTCAAGGCCATCCTCAGGTACATACTGAGTTCCAGGCTAGCCTGAGCTACATGAGACCCTGTCTTTTTGTTTGTTTGTTTTCTGAGACAGGGTTTCTCTGTGTAGCCCTGGCTGTCCTGGAACTCTGTAGACCAGGCTGGCCTCGAACTCAGAAATCCACCTTCCTCTGCCTCCTGAGTGCTGAGATTAAAGGCGTGAGCCACTACTCCCGGCTAGAGACCCTGTCTTAAAAAATAAGGAGGAGAAAAAAAAAAAAAAACATCAGGAGATGGGAAGATTGTCCTGTTTGCTGGGGGGCCCAGCATAATCTCGGGGGTCCTTGGCATATACAGAGGAGGAAGAGGTACGTGAGAGATGACTTATAAGTGTGATAGATGATGTTACACTGGTGGCTTTGAAGAGGGTGGGAGGGGCTGTAAGCCAAGCAGTGCAGATGGCCTCTGGGAAACCGGAGAGGCTAGGAAATGGATTCCTTGCTGGAGGTCATTTCAAATTCCTATTCTCCCAAAGTAAGATGATAAAGGAGTCGTTCTAACCCACCATTTGTGATAACATTCAGCACAGGAGGAAGCTGATCCAACAAGTGTCTTGGGGGGGGGGGGGGTAGGGGGAATCTCATGTATTTTGATCGATACAAATGTCCATATTCAAGCTGTAAAAGCAGAAACTAAGTCTTGTTACCAAACTAGACCTGTAGGCTGCAGAGTCAGCAGGCTTGTCAGTTCATAGACCCAATGAGACCTGTGCAGCCTTCTCCAGCAAGGCAGTGGATAGGTGATGGACTTTGAATGATGCAGCAGAGACCTGAGTTCCCTCAGTACCATCCCGGCTAGTTTTACACCAACTTGATACAAGCTAGGGTCATCTGAAAGGAGGGAACCTCAACTGAGAAAATGGCTCCTTCAGATCCAGCTGTAGGGTATTTTCTTATTAGTGACTGATGGGGGTGGGGTCCAGCTCATTGTGGGCTGGGTTCTATAATAAAGCAGGCTGAGCAAGCCATGATTGAGCAAGCCAATAAGCAGCACCCCTCCATCTCCTCTGCTTTAGTTCCTGTCTCCAACTTCCTGCCCTACTTGAGTTCCTATCTTGACTTCCTTTGATGATGAACAGTGCTATGGAAGAGTAAGCCAGATAAACCCTTTCCTACTCAAGTTGCATTGGTCATGGTATTTTCTCATATCAATAATAGCCCTAAGGCAGGCATAAGGAACTTGTAAATTCTCTGCAAAGCTGATTAAAATGCAGGCTTTTGATTCCACCAACCCCCTCCCTCAAGATCTGATGGGTTTTGGTTCCATAAGCTTCTATCAGGTAACCTTTCTGGTGGCCAAGGACATTAAGTAGCAAATTGTGGGTGCCTAATCCTCATTCAAGTCCCTTCTGGACGTAGATAGTCAGGCAACATCCGAGAAAGTCCATCAGCCTTGGCTGAGTGCCTTTCCACAGAGGGTGAGCTCAATCTGAGACCTGTGGAATCAGGACCCCTGAACAGCTTCTGGTACCTCCATTCCATGAATAGGTGTTTAGAAATGACCGCTTGAGAGCACAAAAGCAAGCAGCTGCTGTGCTAGTCACAGCCACCTCTATCCAGATGCTGTGTGGACCCGGTGCCGCTGTTGGGAACATGATGTGCTCCCCCTTTGACCACCTCTTCTTTACCCTCACCATAGTAAAAGCTCAGACATGCCAAAGCCAGACCCAGTCACCTTGGAGAGAGGGACTTGGCTCCAGAGAGACATGTGTTGTTATGACAGCTGAGGTCCCTAGAAGGTGCACACAGGGGTCCAGAGATGATGGCTGGAAGGTCAGGACTCCGCTTCACACCTCTTGCTCTCTGAACCTTAGCCTTCACCTGCTGTGACAACATTCGTGTGAATGCCACCACCCTTGTCTGAAGAGCAAAGGACAGCAGCCTCCGGGTATGGTTTACTGCCCTTTGTGACATAAAAAAATGCAGCAAATAAAACTTCAAAGGCCTTGGGGTAACCACTGGCTATGGGCTCACCTTTCTCCAGAACCCTGCAATGGCCAGCAGATCTGCAGGGTGACCTCAGCTCCACACCCTGCCCCACCTTGCTCTACTCCACCCTCCATCAAGGCTCCCATTAAGGAAGGCAGTTGTATGACATCAGTGTCATTAAACTGACCCAGTTTCTCCCAAGCTGGAGGAATCTAGAGCTCTGGTCAACACAGAAACCTATTCAGCTGCCTCAGAGAAGCCATCTGGGGGAGGACAGACTAGAGCCTCACTCAGAAGGAAGGTCCCCTGAACACACGCTGTTCAAACTTCCAGAGACAGGGAGGGGAACCTAGCTATTCTTACAGCCTGCCTCTTAGCACTTGGAGTTAGGGACTGAGAATGCCTTCTTCTCTATGGGAGAAGACCCCTATTAAATAGAACTTGAAAGGTTAGTCAGTGCTATTCCCTGGGGATCCAGTCCTGTCGATCAGATCTGTTTACTGGGTTTAGAGAAATATCTGCCCTATGTTCCTAAGCCAGTGTTTCTGGCTTCATCATGTTTTTCCCCTTCTTGGGAGTAGTCACTGCTGTATCTTATCTGAAAACTCCTATTCATCCCTCAAAACTCTGTTCAGGCTTTAATTCTTCCAAATTCCTCCCTCCTCACTTCCAGGATATAATTCTATTCAGTTCTTTCTGGGGATCTTGGAGTGTGGTCCCCTGGGGAAGAAGAGCTCAGCATCTTCAAGATGTTCAACTCCCCCTTGGCTTCTTCTTCTTCTTTTTTTTAATCTTTATTTTATTGACATTATTAATGCAGCTAGAATAGAGGAATTATAGGGGCAGATCCACCTAGGAAATAATGCTTGCACAAGGTGCTGGATTCTCTGAACGAGAAGCAAGCAACACAGTGAACACCCACCCTCCTGAGGCCTGTGTCCCAGGGATGTCCAGACATTTGTATCAAAAGAACAGTGTCATGCTTCCAGTGAGACACATTGTCTCAGACTGTGGACTCCTGGGAAGTTGAATCAAAGATTTGGGTTGCTTGGGAGAGTTGGCCTGAGGCTCTGGAAAGGGGTCTAAATTTGTCCTAAGAATTGTAAGAGTCAAACCAGGTAGTGGTGGCGCACGCCATTAATCCCAGCACTCGGGAGGCAGAGGCAGGCAGATTTCTGAGTTCAAGGCCAGCCTGGTCTACAGAGTGAGTTCCAGGACAGCCAGGGCTACACAGAGAAGCTCTGTCTCGAAAAAACACAAAAACAAAAACAAAACAAAAAAAGAATTGTAAGAGTCTATCTTGAGCCTGTAATTCTCACCTTGAAGACTCAGTCATTCTCTTGCTTCTAAGGTGTGGTATTCTCAATGGCCACTATAGATGAAATGTGATATTCTGCACATGGGAGTCCTTTCTATGGTCGGGGAAAGGGCAACTGCTTCATCTTGTGGCTTATTATGGTAATATTCTAACTAAAAGGACAAAGGGTCCCTCCCCTTTGACTATCAGAAACTTGAGACAATGGACCCCCAAACCTTTGGAATTTCTCCAGGAGCCTCTCATGCTGTGGGAAGGAAAGGGCTGAAGTCTGGCACCAGCAAGAAGAGGAACTCAGATTCCCACAGTTCCAACGACTCATGGACCACCATGCAGGACAGACTGGAGCGGAGACAGACAGTGACGGCTGGGACCACGCTTTGATCAGGACTGCTCCGTGATGTCTATCTCTTGCCCTCTACTTAAAGCTTATGTCAGGACCCTGAGTACTTACAGGACTCCCTGGCTCCCTTTCCCAGTGTGGCCACATGGCATAGATTGCTTTTCATTACATCATAATTGGCCTACTGAGAATGAGTTGTCCAGCCTGACTTGATTGGCCCAGGCACAACTAACAATTCCTGTATCACTGGGGCCTGAATCTATGGCCTTGTCCCTGTTGAGCAGAGGCTCCACCACTGAGCCACACCCCGCTAGATGCTCTTAGCATCACGTGCCTTCTCTGAGAGGTGCTTTACCTTAAGTGTTCCTCACCTCCTATCGTTCCCTCACGTTCTCTGCTGATAGTCACAGTGCCTGACAGTGTTTCACCAAGGTCATAGTGAGCACCTGAGCTGGCACTCCCTCTGCTGCAGATGGGGATAAACATCCGTCAAGGGGCAACTCTGCCTACCTGAAATGTACCTCCAATGAATGGCTTCAAGGGAGGGACCACCAGTCCAAGAAGGTCCACATCTACTGGTTTAGATGACTTGCAAGCTATGGGGCTGTTTGCCAGACCTTCTAGGACCTTAGATGTTCTGGCCTACACACAGGCAAGACATGTGGCTGTCTTCACACTGGTCACCTTCTCTGGTGCCATCAAGCATTCTCTGTGGACCCTATGGGATGTTAGCTGCCTTGCTTAAGTTGGAGTATCACATTTCTAACTACTCCTGACCACATGGAGGCCCTTAATGTGATCATGGGGTCTATCCACTGGCAGATGAAGAAGATGCATATTGAAACTCGTCAGATTTTGTTTTGAATGTGATGGTATTATTTATTTATTTATTTATTTATTTATTTATTTATTTATTTATTTATTTATTTAGACAGGGTTTCTCTGTATAGCCCTGGCTGTCCTAGAATTCACTCTGTAGACTAGGCTTGACTCTAACTTACAAAGATTAACCTATCATCCATGAAAAACGTGCACGATCATCCATGTCTGGCCATTTAATAACTTTTTTTTTCCCTTGTTCTGGTCAACCCCCGCTCGCTCTGCTCAACCCCGCTCGCTCCAGCCGGCTCCGCTTGTTCCGGCCAGCCCCACTCGCTCCGGTAAGCCCCACTCACTCCGGTAAGCCCCACTCACTCCAGCCAGTCCCGCTTGCTCTGGTTGCCCTGCTTGCTCCGGTCAGCCCCGCTCGCTCCAGTCGGCCCTGCTCACTCAGGTTGGTCTCTCTGGTCCAAGGATTCGTTTTTATTATTATTCTTCATAAGTACACTGTAGCTGACTTCAGACGCACCGGAGGAGGGCGTCAGATCTTGTTATGGGTGGTTGTAAGCCACCATGTGGATGCTGGGATTTGAACTCATCACCTTCGGAAGAGCAGTCGGGTGCTCTTACCCGCTGAGCCATCTCACCAGCCCCCATTTAATAACTCTTAATGCAAGAGTTTGCTCACATGAAAAATAGAAATTACAAAATTTGCCCTGGATTTTGAAAAAATGGTCCCTTACGCCACAACAGTGCTTGGTCACAGGGAAGGCACACTGTCACCTCTCCTACCCTTGTCTCTTCCTCCTCTCATGCCTCTGACTCCTCGCTTCTTTGCTTTTGCTAGTGTGCGCAAAGCCCAGTCTGTTTTTATAAAATGAACACCTGTACAATCACCATCCAGATCGGGAAACAAAACGTAATTATTGGCTCTAGAAATTTCCAACAATAAGTCCTTCTGTTTCCCGGGTGGTAATCATTGTCCCAACTTCTACCCTTTCCCCTTTGCTCACAAGGCAGATAATGGTTTCTTTACTGTGTCCATAGACATCTTCCATGTTAATAGCTAGCAGGCATCAACCTTCCAGCTTGCCAAGACTTCTTGAAGTACACACCATAGTCACCAACTCTTCAGTCTACACAACCCTCAGGCCAGAACTCTGACTGCTAGCCCACTTGTGCAGGTGAGAAAACTGAGGCACAAAAGGTTAAGGGACCTGGCCAGGCTCACATAGGTAGTGAGGAAGTGGGATTTGAATCCAGACACTCTCAAAAGCACACCATCACGCCACCTTTCAACTAAGATATAGAAACCACACTGACAAGTGGGGTACCTACGGAGTCCCCCAGATATATAATAAACATTCTAAAAGTTATTGTGCTATTGTGGCCTCAGGATTGAGGCAACCCAACCCATTGTCCCCTGCCAGTGATCCTGGTTTAGAACCATATGTGCATGTGTGCACACTTGATTTTGTATATTTTCTTACTGGATTTCACAGTCCTTACAAGGTTTGCCTTGTCTACCATCACGTCTGGTGATCTCTGGCCAATTCCCCAGAACACAAGCCACTTCAGCTCCAGTGACCCCCCGAGAGTGGTTGGCCTAGTATACATCTTCCCAAATGTCTGACCATCACGAATTGCTTTTCGTTAAGGTGTGTGTGTGTGTGTGTGTGTGTGCACGCAAGAGCCTATGGAGTCAGGTGCCAGATCCTCTGAAATTTCTATGAGTGATAGATAGGAGGTTGTGAGTTACTGCCTGAGTGCTGAACCAGGTTCCCCTGCGAGAACAGCTAGTGCTCCTAACCCCTGATACACCGCTTCAATCCCATGCATTGCTGTTGTGGTGACCTTCCTTAAATTGTATGAAGGTGTGTCCCTGCATTTTCATGTGTTGATTCTGTACCAGCAGAGAGCTAAATGTTAGCTGTGTTTTAGAATCGATGTTTCTACGGCCCATCACCAGCTTCTGATTTCTAAGTGCTTCTCCTTTTCCACCTTCCCCAAACCATGAAGCTCCGGTAGCCCCTATTGCCTAAAAGCAACCTAGGAGATGTTCTGGGGGTTGTCTTACTGCTGATTGGTTATAATAAAGATCTGACAGCCAATAGCTGGGACAGGAAATGGGAGGGTGGAACTTCCTGGCAGGCAGAGAGAGACAGGAAGAACAAAAGCAGAGGTGGAAGATTCTAAGTTGGCACAGAAGGGAGACCAGAGACCAGAGAGCTAGTCACATGGTAGGAGTAGGCTGGGAAGTCAGGTTAAGTTAGATAAACTAGCAGACAGACTCCATCAGCAAAAGGCTTACAGATTTAAATGAGAGAGAAGTTTCTGTGCCTCATTTATACCTCAGGGGGGTCCACAAAAGCCCTGCAATAAATTGCTTTTTAAAAAATGTTCTCTTCCTTGACTAAAAATAAGTAAGGAAATATTTATCTGCCAAACAGTCCACTCTAGAGGAGATGACTAATTACAACCAGGGAGTCTCAGTTCGTAGGTCCACTATCTCTGTCAGCCTGGGTGTCTTTGCTAGGATTTTATTGGTGAGAAGAGACACCATGACCAAGGCAGTTCTTATAAAGGAAAACATTTAACTGGGGTTGGCTTAAAATTTTAGAGTTTTAGTCCATTATCATGTTGGGAAGCATGGAAGAATGCAGGCAGACGTAGTGTTGGAGGAAGTGAGGGTTCTACATTTTGATCCACGGGCAGCAGAAGGAGACTGTGTACCACACTGGGCATAGCTTCAGCATAGGAGACCTCAAAACCCACCCCCCACCGTGACAAATGTCCTCTAACAAGGCCACGCCTCCTTATAGTGCCACTCTCTGTGGACCAAAGCATTCAAACACATGAGTCTATGAAGGACATACCTATTCAAACCAGCACACTTGGGCAAGGAACTTTGCCTTTGTTCCTTAGTTTACTTATTAATGAAAGGGGACTGTCCTTCTTACTGGATTGTTTTGTGTATGAAGAGTGTATGACACAAAGTACCCAGTACAGGGAACACTTACCATTAATTTTATGTGTGTCTAGTTCAAAGCATTTGGACACTTAAGGTTAGCTACTCCTTTTTACTTAATATACAGGGTGCAGTGCTTGTTAAATATTGTAATGACTGTCATTTGCCTTATTCCTTCGAAGAAAACTAGGGGTTAGGACCCTAGCTTGAGTAAAGCTTGCTATAGAGGTTCTTGGGTAGTCTCATATTCAGCCTGTAATAATGTTATCGCTGATTGAGTCTTAGGGGCTGCTGTTTATTTGGAGGAAAGTCCCCGGTTTCTTCCCATCGGTTTGTTCCCATTGTTCTTTTCACCTATGTTGTGTCTCATTGGCCGCTGTTCACCAGGATTCAAGAGATGTTCCAAACAAAAGAGGGTAGAAAGGGAGAAAAAAAATCAACTATATGTTTGGTTTGTTACTAATTAATGTGGAGAGAAGTGATCGAGGCTGGTTGGTACACACCTGAGATTTTAGTCATCTAGGCTGTCCCAGTCTTCCAAGTCTTGCTTGAGTGACAGGCACTGACTGGGTATCAGGGACAGGCAGCGTTGCTGAAGAAAACATGTGGGTGTCGGCAACAGCCACTCCCTCTGTGATCTTCATGAAGGTCTCGGTCTCCCCATCTGCAAGCCGACTAATACTCATCTCATTGTGAATACTTAGCGAACAATGTCTGTGAGACAGGCACACCCGAGTGTTCAGCAAAAGCAAACACAGTTGTCTCGACTCTTCTCAGCAGTTCATCTTAGAGCGCAAGGTCAGGAAACAAGTCGGTGAGAGAGATCAGAAATTGCTGACAAAGTTCTACTAGCTATGTACTTCATTTGCTGGCTGTATTGTCATGGTCCTTCCAGTGTGCCACTAAAGAAACATTTAGAGACATGTCAGTGTTACAGAACACTGACAGGAGTCTTGAAAGGGAACAGGTCGGGGATCTTGCAAGAGGCCTCTGGAGCTGGCTCCACCGGGTCACCTCCTGAAGCATCATGATGACACAGGCACCGGATCATTGTTGAACAATGTTCCTACCGGCTCGGCCAGCATCCTTTGTCACAGAAACTGTGGGATGCCGGGTCGCACGCTGTTATCTCCATCTTCGGGTGAGGAAACCGAAACTGGATGAGGGCAGACAACTAGTTCAAATTCACGCTTACTGCTCGGTGGATGGAAAAAATCTGTGAGCCATCTCACAGCTTCAGAGCCAGAGTCCCTTTTCTCTCTTGAGCTGTTAGGCCGAGAAGAATGCTTCCATTTCAGCTCCGGGTCATTAACTTCAACTTTGTTCTTACCCTTTTAACTATCTCGCAGGATGCCTGCTTCAAAAGTATTTTAAATTCTAACACTATTGCGTATGATTTAATATAGATCAGATTCTACCTTGAAATCTGTGTTTGTAAGTGTATACACACACACACACACACACACACACACACACACACGCTACAATTTCTGTCTTGAATGTCTCCCACTGGGCCCTACATTAAAGGCAGGGTCTCCATTGAGGTAATATGCGGAGAAGCCAATAAACAGGCCTAGCTGGGGGTTTTTGGGTGCTTAGATATGCATCCTTGAAAGGACTGTGGGACCCTGTGGCCACTGCTTCCTCCTCGACTCTTTTTCTTCCTGACAATGAGGTGAGTGGACTTGCTCCTTTACCCACTCCCCTCCCTGCCATCAGGGGCCCCCATTAGACTCGTAAGAACAGTGGGTCCAGCTGATCATGGGCTCCAAAATATGAGGCAAAATAACCCTGTCTTTATATAAGCTGATTATCTCATACATTTTATCATAGCCATGGAAAGCTGACTAACACAGTATACATATATACATTGTATTATCTTCTCCCATCAGGAGCCTGTCTGATAACTCAAAACAAAGAGGTGCATCCATGCCAAGCACCGTGCTGCACGCATGCCCATCTCAGTACTGAGGGCTGGAGCAAGATCATGGCAAGTTTGAGGCCAGCCTCAACCTCCTACCCCAGAAAGGCTGGAAATAGGTTAGGGGGACCCAAACCACAGATGGTCTGAAAAACAAGATGGAAGCAGATTGCCTCCCTTTAAAATGGTCGCTATGGAAACCCCAAATATATATTAAAAAAAAAAAAGGACTGCCTACTGAAATATCCTTTGCAGAGTGGCTGTGATCTGAGTCAAGGAGATATTTTAAAAACATAAATACAGCGAGTCATCGAATTCTCTCATCACAACTGAGATGTGTGAAGAAAATGTCGCTTCTGTTTTCTTCAAAACAGCTCTGAGCTCCACATAAGCATCTTTCGAGGAGGCAGGAAAATTTAGATTTGCCAAGAAATAATATTCGGATTTCTTCTAGTCTAGACAGTGTCTTCCTATTTAAGCATTTAGTCTTTTAATTGTGTGTCATACCTAGATTGCTATTAAAAAAAAAAAAGACACCTCTTGAGGTAATTCAGCCTCTGGGATACACATTACCTTTCAGAGTGGACCCCTTCCCTGCTTCCCCTGGATGAGGTCTCCATACTGTGATGGGTAGTGTGAAGTTTGTGCCCTGGTGTGTCTGGACAGCCCAGCCTTCAGGCCGGGGAGATTCCTGAGTAGAGATGGCTCTGTCTGGTTTCTCAGAGCCATAATGTGTTGACTTATGGCTGGAGTCCCTCTTAGGAAGCGTAAGGGCTCCTTGGTTAGGAGAAAGAGGAACCTTAGCCATGGGGTCACCTTGTATGACCGTCCACCATTCATATACCACTGTCCCTGAACCATGGTAAACATGTCCCCAGTCTGGAAGGCTACAACCTCCTTGCATTGGTCCTGGGGAAGTCACCCACTCTTTTTTCTCTACGTCCTTTGGCTCCTATAAGCCAGTCTGAATCTTTCTAAAATATCCCATCCTCACCCCAAGTCCTCTCCTGACCTATTGGCTCTGACCTCCTTCCTTTACTTCCACTTTGAGTTTTGCTTCTCATTCTGTTGTTATTGTTTGGCTTGAGACAGGGTCTTATTATTCTGTCTGGCAGGCCTGGAGCTTATGTATAGACTAGGCTGGTTTCTAAATTCACAGAGATCCACTTGCCTCTGCCTCCTGAGTGTGGGGCCAAAGTTTTGTGCCACCATTCCTGGATTTTCTCTCTATTTTAGTTTACAGGTGGAAGAGATGTTTTTTTCCAGCATCTGTGAGGGTAGAGGGGGGCTATTTAGACCACGGTCTTCCCAGCTTGAATCTCATATAGATTGGTAGATAAAGGAATTCGGGTTGGCTTTCAACTATATTGCCTTGACTCTTTGTTTTTTAATTAAAGACAAAGTCTGACTATGCGGTTCAGGTCTTGAATTTGCAATATTTCTGTTTTTATCCCCTGAGCACTGGGATTCTAGGTGAGTACTAACAGACATTTCTTCGGTGTGTAAGGTATACATAGTCCTGTGTATGAGTTTGTATATATGTCCACTTTGACAGAGATCAGAATATACATAAATTCTATTTAACATTACAAATTTTTTGAATTAACTAAGAAACACAAAATGAGTTCTTGGTATAGTCAATAATGTTCCATATAATTAAAAGAATTCTCTTGCCTTATACCTCAGTCTACAATCCCACATTTTCCTGAAGATTCATTGGCTGTTAAAAGTATAATGTAGAAGCTTCCAGATGCATAAAAGCACACTGTAGTTTTTGCTTTTATTGAAACAACTTGAAAGTAATAGTTGGTTATTCCTTAAAGTGGTGTTCTGTATATCAGTCCCTCCCCAACAGGGAGGGCACGGAAGCTCTACCTTGCTCTGACCACTGCTGTGTCGTGATCTGCAATAAGGACAGACATCGTTTGCTATATGATATTAACAACACACACTTAGATTGTGTGACAACCCTACCTTTGTCACAGTGTCTCAGAAAACATCCTTGTTCAAGGACCACAGACACACAAGTGTCACAAGAACCCAACGTGGGAAGTGGTGGCACTTGATCCTTGGCTTTTGATTAATATAAATACAAACCCCAATGCTGTCAGGAGCCCCAACCCCAGAGGTTAAGCCTCTGCCTCGCTTTGGTCCTTACATTGTTAAGCTCCCAGGTGGTTCCAGTGAAATGGCAGCTTTAGCGTCTGCTTTTCTCTAGTGAAAACTCCCACAGTACTGGCAGAGAAAGGAAAGGCCAGTGTTTCCATCAGTGTACTTACTCATGTGCAGACCTGCTCTTAGGTCCTCTGGTGATCCCAGCTCATGGAATAGTGCCCTGGACAGTGGTTGAGTCTCCCCATGACAATTCGCCTACATAATCCCTCACATATGTGCCCAGAGGCTGACCTAATCTAGATAATCCTCACCGAGGTTTATTTTCTGAGTGACTCTGAATCCTGTCCGGTTGACAGTCAACGTTAGCCATCGCGTCACATCCGAATAAAGCAGTAATGCACGGGTGCTTCACTTTCTAAAGAGCAAGGGAACAGGGGGCTCTCCTGACGGTCAGGCATAGCAGCTAGACGCTCATGTCACTGTCAGGGAGAGGAGATGGTGGGAAGTACTTCTTCCACTCACAGTGGAGAGCCTTGATGGGCTTCAGTAGAGGCCTGGCTTGCTGTTCTGGGTATAGTCTAGCTCAGGTAACGAGCTCTGCAGCCACAGATCTGTGGCCAATCAGTGTGGACATTTGTGTCCTTCTTTCTGCTTCCATTGCTAACCATATTGTCTCATCCTAACTACCCGTCTGGATCAATGACTAGACCACTCCACTGACTCATGTGCTGGTCCTTGGGCCAGGGGATTAAGGCCACATAAAATAAAGCTTAGAATATCAAGAATTTCAGAAGCAGTGCCAAGGTGGACTTTCAGAGGCATCCCAGAAGACAGCAGAATGACGAGCAGTCTCTTTGCAGGCTGGTCACGTGTCTCTGGAGAGAGCATCCTGCTAACCCCCTATCAGGAAACTCCTGTTAGGATTTCTGCAGGAGCGACACGGAGAAACACCTGATAATGGTCTCTGTACTGGCTAGTTTTTATGCCAACTTGACACAAGGTAGAGTTATTTTGGAAGAGGGAGCCTCATCTGAGAAAATGCACCCACCAGACTGGCCTGTGGAGAAGCCTGTGGGGCATTGTCGTGTAGGAGAGCCCCGTTCACTGTGGGTAGTGCCAGCCATGGGCTGGTGGTCCTGGGTGCTCTAAAAAAGCAGGCTTAGCAAGCCATAATGAGCACGCCAGAAAGCTCGCAACATTTCTCCGTGGCTTCTGCTCCAGTTCCTGTCTCCAGGTTCCTGACCCGTGCTCTTGCCCTGACTTCCCTCCATGATGGATTTACAAGCTATAATATGAAATAAGCCCCCTTTCCAGGAGATGCTTCCACAACGCTTTATCACAGCAATAGAAACCAAGACACTTTCTTTCCCGGCATAACCAAAGCACACTTCCGGTTGTCAATTTCATATCTCTCTCTCTCTCTCTCTCTCTCTCTCTCTCTCTCTCTCTCTCTCTCTCTCTTTAATCTTTTTTTTTTTGACACCCTGTAACTCAATGACAGCTCTAGAGGATCGATATGGTCCAGTGACAGTGAATTGATTGTTCCAGCAGAGATTTTTAATGAGATTGTTCACACCATTCAGGAGCCGCTGTCTCCAGCCGATCACAGCCGACAATGGTAGGGACCCTGTGAATAGAGAAAGCGAAGCAACCGTCCTGCTCATTTCTTTTTGAAAGCACCGAGCCCTAGCAGCCAGGCCTTCTTGTTAATTAGTTGTTAATTATTGGGACAGCTCGTGAAATGGGTTTTAAAGAGCTGGCCTGGTGGCAAAGAAAAGAACCTATCACAAGAGACTGAGTTGAAGTGCAAGAAAGGGAGAGAGAAAAGCTTTTACGCAGTTGACTGGCACCAAGGAAATTCTAGCAACATATCTTTGGGGTGCAAGACGGGAGGTCTTGTAGAAATGCATGCAGGATACTGGAACACATGAATTAACAGAGATTAGCAATCATCTTCCTCTATTTTTTCTAGACCAGAAGACGCGTGGAACAGAGCAGAGGTGACCTACCTAAGGTCACACTTCTGATTGGTGTCCTAAGATTCAACCGAATACAGAGAACTCACTACCATCAGGTCCCATGAAGGTGAGTGTTGGCCATTTGGCTTGAGTTGTCTATGAATACAGGCTTCTGGCCCACTTATTTTTATTCACCCTCAAGGAGGGCTATGACAGAAATAGGTCAAAGCTGGACATTGCCAGATTTAGAACTCTCATGCACCACTATAGCCAAATTCAACTATTACTGATATGTTAAAATTAATGCCTTTAAAGTCCTGAGAGTGTGTGAACAATTGCATCATTTGCTCCCCACTCCTATGGAAAGTTAACTCATTACATGTATACATTTAGAATGTTAGTTTCTGTAACTATCTTGGCATTTAAGTGCATTTTTAATATTTCTACATTTATTTATTTGTATGATTGGTGTGTGTGTGTGTGTGTGTGTGTGTGTATGCGCGCGCGTGTGCGCGAGGGAGAGAGCATACATCTGGACATGTGCATCATGGCATACATGTGACCATCAGAGGACAACTCGTGTGAATCATTTTTCCTGTTTCTACTATACGTGGGGCCTGGGAAATGAATTCAGGTTATCAGAGTTGGTGGTTAGCACCTTTACCTGCAGAGCCAATCTATCTCGTCAGCTTGAAATAGATTTTAGGAAATAAACATGTTTTTCTGAAGGTTCAAAATATACAAAGCGAGTGGCTGAGCTTTTTTGACACCTCTGAGCCGCCTGGCTGGAGACTATGACATCAATAAGTGATAGAAGCTCACTGAGAATCAAGGCATGGCTTTCTTTAGGCAGAGTGTTCCGGATTGCACAATTGTAGAGTTGACATGTTGGACCCATCCATCAAGGGCAAGCGGAGGCTAACTACACACAAGCTACTCTCAGAAAAAAAATGCTTGGACAATGTCGTTACTGTTTTTATTCTCTGTATTACCTATGCCTATCTCTTCGGGTAGCTCTGTTCTAGCTGTTATAGGACTTCAAACATAGCTCATCCAATCATCTTTTAACTTAAAAAAAAATTCTAGGGGTAAAGATCTCAAATGCATTTTTATTCTCTGCTGAAAAGTTGCTATAATACAGAAAATAAAATAAAAAGGTCACTGTAACATGGAAGCCCTGTACCTAACATGAGAGGTGAAAGGGAAGATGGATATTATTCTTTAGGGAACCTCTCTGCCCCGCTCCAGTGGCTCTTTGAATGGTGCTAGGTGTGTCTACCCGAGCACCGTGAGGATTTCTTGTCTTATTTCTCTTCCAAGATGTGCTGAATAGCCTCCACAGCTCTCCAACTTGATGCCTGAGGATCATCCTAAGAACGGACATAAAATGGACAAGCTCTCAGCAGACACAGAGGTTCTGACTCTCTGGAAGCCCTGGACTGGGCAAGTCTGACGAGTGCTTGGCTTTTGTTACAGGCCTGGGTACACATTCGAATGGGTCCATGTACTCATCTCTCTAAGCAGTTGCTTTCACCCCTCCCTTTGGATGGTTAAGTGAGACAATTAAATGAGATGTCTTAGTGAAGGCCACCTTTCAACCCTCCTACCTCTCAGGGTCTGCCTCCTTCTCTCTGACAGAAAAGTTAGAAGGTAGCTAGGAGAAAACTAAAACTAAACAAAACACCTCCCCTTCCCATTCAGCTCTGCCCAGCAGAGGGACCTCTCTCTCCTAGGCACTCTTACAGCACCCATTATTATTTGTTCCTTAGGGGAAAGCATAGGCCAATTGGGGCCAATCCGGTGACTTGGACTTATAATCAAATGGGTAGATTACTATTTCAAGTTGAAAGCAATGCATATTTAAAAAGCACAGCAACTGACGTTTGGCTATAGAATCACATGGAAAGTTTCCAAACATTCTCTGCCACGCTGCCAGGCAGCAGGATCTGGGTACCCCAACACGGATGAACACGGGGCAACTTACAGCCTGCAGTGGTTCTCGTCAATTGGGCAGCTGTTTTCATGGGTTGAGCATCAATTTATGGGACAGAGTCTCAGGCAGACCCATTGTTAACTATTTGGACTGTTTGTCTAATTTTTCTTCTGCAGGATAAAATTGCTGTGAACCTCTCAACTTGAAATGTTCTTAAAAACACCAAAAGTGACTTTTTGCGTGAGACTCGAGTCATCCCGCGCCTCACATTCTAAAGTGAAAGACCAAGCTAGGTGAATGTTTGTCCTACCACATTCACTCCAGGCATTAATTCGTGACAGGCGCGACCTCTCCGTGCTATTGTGTCTACTGTTACAGGCATTACCTTCCAAAGCATGCGGAGTCTGGGGAATTTAATACCCGGAGTTCTGCAGCCAAAAGATGCCTTGAGCTGTCTTGGCCATATCCTTAGCTTGGCTTCCTCCAGATGGTACTGTGCTGATTCATTTCCTGGTGTGCACTTTGAGCTGATTATTTTATTCTTTCAAAGAATGTAATAAATTGCAGTTCGCTTGGGGTCGGGTGACAATTGGGAAAGAATACTTTCGTTTATAATAAGAAGCATGTGATTTAGGTTCATGGAATGGGCTAAGGAAGTATTTATAAATAATTATATGTCTGAGTATATATATATATATATATATATATATATATATATATATATATATATAAAATGGGATTCTAGTGAACATTTGTTCACTTGGTAATGCAGAACTTACCACAACCTTTCTAATGCCGGTGACCCTTTAATACAGTCCCTCGTGTCGTGGTGACCCACAACCATGAAATTATTTTTGTTGCTATTTCATAACTATAATTTTGCTACTGTTATGGGCCAGAATGTCAATATCTGTAATTTCTGATATTCTTAAGCAACCCCCTGAGAAACAATCAATCCTTCAGTTCCCCAAAGGGGTCATGACTCACAGGTCAAGAACTGCCGATTTAGGAACCAGATACACTCCTCAGTGATCTTGCTCCCTCGTGTGCCGCACCTGTGCAGACCCCGGGCTCCATCTCTGGAACAGTCAAAGCACTATTGATTTGGGTGGTAAGAGGGGAGTTGTCAGGGGTGTAAATGTAACTTTTATTCTCCTGATGTAATTGCCATCTCAGAGGCTTACTGCCTCCATCTGCTAACCTAGGCCTGATCCCGGAAGCTTCTCGTCTCCCTACAATCTTATCTAGACCTAGAAAGTTTTCAGCCTCTGAGACTTACTGCTGAATAAGTTCACCCTTTCTTGTGCTTTCTGAGCTCCGGCTGGCTGATTCAACTCAGCTGTTCTGGCTCAAACTCCTCTCCAAGCTGATTCAATCTGGCTTCTCTCTCAGCCTCTGACTGAATTGTTCTGCGTGGACTCAAACTAGCTCTAGCAATCTGTTCTGATTTTCTGGCTGCTTCCCATTCTCTGGCTTATTCTGTCTTCGCCTGTGTCTAGCTTGTTCTCTCTTTGCAACCTGTTTCTCTATACTGTCCCTGTAAAACTGCCTCTCCTCTCTCCCTCCCTTTGTTCTCTCTTATGTTACCTTCTTCTTTCTCTCTCTTCTTGTGAGAATTGCACACATCCTATTTTATCAAATTTTTCTCTAATTCATCACTTTTCTGCCACTCGATTTGACATCACTTTCAAACATGGGTGTTCTACAAACTTAAGTTACCTTCATTGTTTGGAATTAAAGGAGTGTACTAAGGTTGGGTTGGTATTCCATCCAGAAGGATTAAAGGTGTGTGCTAAGGTTGAGCCACACCACAACTAGACACAGGTTTTTATTTTTTCAGTAAATAACACAATCTCAGGGTTCGCTGAATGATCAATTATCCTACAGTACAGTGTTATCATGTCTGACTTACCAGGGAAGCATCTGTCATGCCTGTGACTTCTGTGGTGGCTTGAATGGAAATGTCCCCCCAAAGTCTCAGATATTTGAATGTTTGGTTCCCAGTTGTGGGACAGTTTAAGAAGGAGCAGGAGATGTGGCTTGGTTGGAGGAGGTGTGTCACCAGGTAAAGCCCCCAGAGTAAAGGCTTCCCCTTGTAAGTTACCTCGGGCATGGTGTTTTATCACAGCAATAGAACAGTACTCCTTTCATTGTGCTGCTAGAGCGTTAACATGGAGTTGGCTTCCCTCCCATCTTCCTGATGGCTCCATCCGTCGGTGGCTGTTGCTTGTTCTTTCTCTTTGCCCTACCTCTGAGCATTAGAGTCGTTCAAACACAGTCCTTAGGCCTTGTCTCTAGCTACATGCATTGCCTCAAAGGTCAGACTTGTGGGTCCACTTGTCACCAGGTTTCTATGTAGACGTCTCAAATCTCAAACCGTGGTTACGACGGCATCTCAAAGCTCATGCATGAGTTTGTATGTATGTATATATATGGGGGCATATATGTGAATGCACACTCATGTTCAACACCTGTTCAACATTGATGTCTATTCTATCACGCTTCGTCTTATTTTTTGAGGGTCTTATTTTTGAAGGTCTCTCACTGAACCTGAAGTTCACTGATTGGCTAGACTGACTCACCAGTGAACCCGATATTCTCTTGTCCCTGCCTCTTACTCCATGGATTATGAATGTGATTTTTTACATGGATGGTGGAGATCTGAACTCAGACCCCCACGCTTGCATGACACTGAGCCACCTCTCCAGCCCCTCGGTGCTCTTAATCTAAACTCTACCATCGAGCCATTCTTCCCGCGATTTGCCTTAGTAAAAGCCCATTTCACTATTGTCCCCACTCAAACCAAACCCGACAAAACTCTCTTTTCTTACATATACACTTTTGATTTTTATATTTAAAAAAATTAGGCGTTATGTGTTTGTGTATGGGAGATGTGGATATCTGCATATGTGTGCAGATACCTACAGAGGCCAGAGGAATCTGATCCCCACCCCCACATACATCCCAGAACTTGAATTAGAGACAATTGAGAGTTGCTGGAGACTCAATTCCTCTGCAAAAGCAGTATGTGATCTTGATCACTAAGCCATCTCGCCAGCCCTTCTAAATATTTTTATTTTAGCTTGTTCTTTTTTTTTTTTTTTTAAACAGAGTGTAATGCCTACCATGCACAGTTCCTAGTGCTAAAAAAAGCTTCCAAAGCCTACAAAACTACTACTTGTCACGGATTCAGATTAGGAGACAGAGGACAGTGAGACACCCGGGTCAGCTGCTGACCAGTGTGGTGAGAGAGCACCGGGACAGGGCGGAGGGCGGAGGCTGAAGGACGAGGGTGGGACGCTGCTGCTTCGTTAGGAGACACGTCACGGAGAAGGTGGACTTTGTCTAAAGATCTGAAGGCAGAGGGGAAGTGCTACCTGAGGAAGAGTCTTCTAGAACAAGGGGGCCCAGTGTGCAAAGACACTTGGAGTAGAGGCTCTGGTCTTGGCAAACATGTGTACTCTACTCAGTCCCTTAGAAAACACCAAGGGCTCGTCATCTGAAATACAGCGTCCACCCTCACTGCTTTCTCTCTTCCTCAGACCACACTTCAGTAATCACCGCCTCATTACTTTCATGGTCTAATTTCTGGACCCTTCCATCTGGTCCCCTATCTCCCCCGCCACACACACACACACACACACACACACACACACACACACACACACACTTATACTCTCTTCAGCACAGATGCTACATGATTCTATTAAAACAAGTCTATTCATGCTAGGTTTCAAAGTCGCCCATGGTTTCACAAATCACTCGACACAAATGCCTCACATCCTGTCCATTGCCTGCTCAGCCCCTCCCCACCCCCCAGCCCCCAACCCGTCACTCATATGCCTAAACTCGCTCACTCCAGCCCTTCAGACTCCTCCTGTTTTGCAAGCTTCGGAAGTCAGCATTTATCTGGCATTAAGAACAGCGTGTGTGGTAGCTACTAGATAGCTCGTTGCTGAAAAGGGTACTGCTCCATCACAGGAAAAAGCCTTTGAGCATATGAATACACACGCTGTGGTAACTGAGCTCTGTGACGTTCCCTCAATGGCCCTTGCCTTCAGGCTGCCCTGCCTTGGTGGACTCTCCTCCAACATTGGATCAGAGTGAACCTATTTGGCCCAGAGATTATGTGAGGGTGTGTGACTTCCCAGATTAGATTACAAGACATAGATCAATCACTACTTTTTCCTCTGAGGGGAGACAGCTGCTGTGGGAGCACTCATCTACCCTGCAAATGGGTTCAGTGGCAT
Source organism: Mus minutoides (assembly GCA_902729485.2). Classification (NCBI taxonomy): domain Eukaryota; kingdom Metazoa; phylum Chordata; class Mammalia; order Rodentia; family Muridae; genus Mus; species Mus minutoides. The sequence continues at coordinate 1,683,078 of LR749709.1, forward strand.
GTGACTGAGACCTCCATCCAATAATCAGTACCACCCCCATCTAATAACCAATACCACTCCCCATCCAATAACCAATACCATCTGCCCAGCTAATAACCAATACCAACCCCCATCCAGTAACCATCACCCCCCACCTAGTAACCAATACCACTTCCCCACCTAATAACCAATACTACCCACCCACCCCCATTTAATAACCAACACCATTTGCCAGCCACCAAAAGAGATTTGCCTGCTCATAACTAAGTTTCCATATGGCCACAACTTTGGTCAACATCTTGACTGAAACTTCATGAGTGACTATCCAAGGCAGAACCACTCAGCTGTTGTTCTCGTTTCTGGTATACAGGTAGCATGGGAGACTACCCTTATTGCTTAATGCTACTGCTTTGGGAGAAATTTATACCTGGATTTACTATATGGAAATGCTGTATCAGAAATCTAAAATGTGAGTAGAATCCTGCAATCCAACACTGAGTAGGAATCAGGAGGATAAAGATGAAGATAAAGTGAAAACACTAAACGATTTTGAAGAGACAGCCACTGGGGCTAATGGGACATGAGAAAAACATCACTACATGAGAGAAAGGAGAACCTTTTTTGGGTTGTTTGTTTTTTTTTTTTTTTTGAGACAGGGTTTCTCTGTATAGCCCTGGCTGTCCTGGAACTCACTCTGTAGACCAGGCTGGTCTCAAACTCAGAAATTTGCCTGCTTCTGCCTCCCAAGTGCTGAGATTAAAGGCGTGCACCACCATGCCCGGCAAGGAGAACCTTTTTAAGTCCTGGTAAGAAACTTAGCATGTGTTGCCTGGGACAAAGTAGAAATGCACCTGTTGACATGGGGACATCTATCTGAGGAGATTCCCAGGCAGAGTATTGAAGAGTCTGGGTTTAAACTTTCTATAAAAATACGATGAGACAAATAAGCTAAAAGAAGAGCTATTTTGATATTTTAATTTTTAATTTCTTTTTAAAATTTAAAGTCAAAAATTGCTATATTTGAAAGTTCCTAGCCTCCACGGATGTCTTGGTGCTAGACTGTAGAAATGCCTTGTAGGCAAAGATAACATCCGAAGGCATCAGAGGAAAGCATGATAAGAAGATAAAGCCTATCCTGTGCTTGTAAAATCACTTGTTAAGATCTGGGAATATCCAGGCAGTGCCTTGGGGAACAACTGAGAGAAGCAACTGAAGCTTCTAACGAGGAGAAAGGTCATACTCCTGTGCAGTCCCCAAAGCCCCATGGCAGCCTAAAATCCAGGAAGGATCTTCTCAGAAGACCCGTGGTTGCGGTCTTGACAAATGTAATGAGCATCACTCATATTTCCAGAGGAACCACAACTTTTATAGTCTTAGCGAGGCCATATCTAATGTGGACTCAAAGAGACATGGACAATTTAAAGTGAAGAGGCCTCTGAACTCCAGGAAGAAGGGAAACTGTGAAAGCAGAAAATATGGACTATGTGTATGGAAAGACACTCTAGAAAGCACAGAAGATGGAGCCAAGAACCAGAGAGAAGCTTTGGCTCCGGCTCCGGCTCCGGCTCCGGCTCCAGCTCCGGCTCCGGCTCCGGCTCCGGCTCCGGCTCTGGCTCTGGCTCTTAATCAGGGAGGGACTCCTGTAGGTCCTGATGAGTTTCTGTTCTGCTATGGACCAGTGTGTCTTGTGTGGTGGCTATCTTTCTCCTCTGTGTGGTCATCCTCGCATGCTATCCTTGAATATTGGGTTTCATGTTAGGTTTCAGCAGACAGATAACCTATTTCTTCAGTGCATAGGCCACAAACAAACAAACACCAATGACAACTAAAACTTTTTTGTGAAACCAAAAGGGAAATTGAAAAAAAGTCCTGAGACCAGTGAAAAAGGAAATATGGCCATAACAAACACAGGGTGTGGCAGAAGAAATCCAGCGTTTTATAATGATTCACTGGAGTCGGGAAATGGGCTTGAGGAGTTTCACTAGGCTTCTATAGAGGCAGAGCGAGATGGGAGCGAGAGCCTTGGAAGGGATACAACTCTGCGTGTGAAAAGCCACAAACCAATGGGTGCCAGAAGGTGAATCTCATGTCCCAGGTCCCAGGTGGCCTCTGGTGACCTGGATTCAAGTTCGTGCAGACAGACCTCTTCTCCAGTGAGTGGGGTTGGTCTGTGTAACAGAATATTTCAGAAGGAAGGCATGCGACTCCAGCGACTAGGCTAGGAAATACACGGCAGCTTCTAAGCCTTTGCTTCGTTGGATCCTTTACTGTGTGAGAAATCAGCTGCTGTAATACGGCATATCCGTAATATGGGGATACCCAAGCAGCTGTATGCTCCATATGCTTCTGAAATTCTAACTCAGAGCAGAGAGATAAAATGTTCATTGTTTCACTGGGAGACTAAGTTTTATGAAAATATTGTATGCAGCAAAGGATACTCAAACACCAATAAAACTGACAGGTTTTCCAAATCTTTAGAAACTGAAGTTCTGTGACAGCCCTAACTTTAGTAGATACATTTCACGTCACTGTAACAAGATGGCTGGCAGAGACAGTCTAAAAGAAGTAAATTTTGGGGGGGCTTGTGGGTTTTTGTTTGTGTTTGTATAATATAGTATTTTAGTTACCTCTCTCTGAGTTTGAGGCCAGCTTGGTCTACACAGTGGGTCCCAGAGACAGCTGGGACTACATAGAGAGACCCTGTCTCAATAAAACAAAACAAATAAACAACTATTCGTGTAAAGCCAAAAGAGGGTTGTTTTGTTTTGTTTTGTTTTACCAGTGAAAACGGAAATGTAGAAAATGGAAACACACAGGACAGTCAAAGAAGTCCCGAGAAGAAAGTTGATGGTGATATGTGCCAATATTGAGAAAAAAAGAAAGATCTCAAATAAACGACCTGACTCTGTATCTCAAGGAACTAGAGATAGAGAGAACAGGAAGAAAATCAATACCAAAGCAAATAGGATAATATACATAGGGCATGCCAGAGCGTAAATTAATGAACCAGCAGTTAGAGAATCAATATGTGGTGGTGGAGCATCAACCATCCCATGAACATAACAGAGTAGAAACAGCAGTGGTCCAGTAGCCACGGCAACAAAACAAGCAGAAGAAAACAACAACAGTTAGGTGTGTAGTGATGGTAAGATAGTTATTGACAAGATACTGATGGAAAGCATACTCAGAGTACCCTTGCTTGGGATTCTAGCCATTCCATTTCCACGCCTTCCCTCAGCAAGTGATCTTGGCAGATGCTCAAGCCCACAGAAGTGGAAGTGTGATTCAGGGATGCAGCTTCCATAGGGTTCCTATCCAGGATGGGATGGCATTTTGCAGTGATAAAGCTGTTTAGACATCATCCACACTTCTGTAACTGTTCATTTGTGCTCCTGTAAGCTCAATATACTAACTAGTTCAGCAAGCTTGACTTGGGTGGGCTCGTTACCTTGGTCTGTCCCAATCTGGGGCAAATAAATGTTTATTTATCTCTTCCCAGGAGAAGAAATGCAACAAAACAGAAAAGATCAGTGAAACTTGAAGCTTTTTTTTTGGAAAAGATTAAAGCGAACAAACTTTTACCTAGATTAGTTAGAGGGAAGAGTCAACTAAGCTATTGACATCATAAAATGAAGGAGAAGACATTACAGTTAGTACCGCAGAAGCACGAAGCATGGGAGACTGGTGTGAACAGGATCTTCAACAATCTGAGAAACCTAGACGAGATGGGCAGGTTCCTCAGAACTACAGCCTAACAGGATGGAGCCACAGACAGAGGCTGACGGATTAGTAAGCAGCGTGGAGATAGAAGTATCTCCAGGACCTCTCTCCAGCTTCCCAATGGCTCCCTGGTTCTTGTGATTCCAACTGACCTATTGCAGATGCTATAGGTAAGGTTTATTACAGAGTAATTGGAAACACTCTCACGGAGTGAGACTGGACAATGGCCAGAGAGACCATTACGCTGAGCTACACGTTTAGTGTGACTCATAGTACTTTCTGAAGTCTCTGGGGCAGAGAGCTTTCCCAAGAGACATTTTTCTGCTCCAGTGATTGGCAGGCCTATTTAAAGATGAATTCTTCAAGGGGAAGACAGTAACAAATCTTTGTTCCTTACCAAAAGGCCTCCAGCGATCTTGGGTTCTTTCTGGGTAGTTCAGACAGTCTTTCTTCTCCATGGTCAAAGATATGACTCTCACCCCCTTTTTTTTTTCTGAAATCATGTATCAGCACAGATTAGCAAGAAGTAAAGACAGAAAACTAGTAAGTATAAGGAAAACTAGTAGTAGAAAACTAGTAAGTGTAAGGAATAACCATGCTTTCTTTACCAGAAGCAGGAAGGTCTTCCCTGCCTGGACCCCCCCAAAAAGCATGCTATGTCCCCCTTTCTCACCTATGTCTAATCCATAGTCCGCAGTCGTGGGATCTTAGATCTTGAGGGCAACTGTGATATTTTCTCTTCATTTTCACATGCCTGAAGAAGGTCAATTATGATGTTTCCCCCTTTTATAAAACAGGGAGGCAAGATGGGGCCCAAAGCAGAATTATGAAGGAGGAGGTCCATCCTCAACGACCTTCAAGTTTGCACATTTCAAAGTAGCAGACAGTTTCAACAATCAGGAAAGTCTGGAGCCTAGAAGCACGTGGTAATGTGAAGAGGAGGTTCTGGGCAGGACTAGAAGGGAGTCCCTGTCTCAACGTTGCACCCACACTTTTAAACTCTCCTGAAGTCTCTGTGATAAGAGGAATTTAACCGAAACGATTGGCTTGGAAACATCATGGCGCACTACTCAGTACAACACACGCAGGGCCATTCTATCAAAGCCTTGAGTTAGAGGTCCACCCTGAGAACCATGCTCTGAAGACCAGGCTCTGAGGACCACGCCCCACTGTGAGAAAAACAGAGAGGACCTCGCACCTTGGTACCTCCTCGTCTTCAATAGATGAAAAAGGACTGCAGCAAGAGCTTGCAAGCCTCTCTCACTTCCTCTCCCCTGCTCAGGAGAGCTGTGAGAACTAACTATTGATCTGAAAGCAACCATGATTTGCTACAGAGGTGGGAGCTTGCACAGAGACCTGTGAAATCCCACAGAACACAGGAAGTGTCTAATTCCGCTGGATCGGGCTGGTGTCAAGGCAGCTGACAGCTTCAGACTCCCGAGAGCCTCCAGAATCCTTTTTGGTAAGGAATGTCAGCTACAAGGGGAATCCCTACCTCACCATCTACACAGAGTTCAAAGGAAATGCAGATTTAATCATTTGGTTTCTGTGTGACTTTCAAGTCAAAATGAAACTAGAATGTGAATATGAGAGCGTGTGAACCTTTTTTGGTACGAAGCCTGGGTTCCCCTCTTACTGCTGCGGTGTGTAGAGGATTGTGCAATGTAATAGCGGCACCCAAGATACACAGGGTCTCTGCATCGACTCTCAAGATGACTGCCGATGCTCGGAGCTGAGCTGCAGAGTGCTGCCGCTCATTGTTTGGGCCAAGAGTGTGCACTTGAAAATGACTCTCTGCACATTCTGCTACCATTCCGGTGCTCTGGGAATGGATTGACTTCAAAGAACTCTTTAAAAATTAGTTAGGGGGACTGGAGAGATGGCTCACTGGTTGAGATGACTGACCGCTCTTCCAGAGGAGCCAGGTTCAATTCCCAGCACCCACATAGCAGTCCATAACTGTCTGTAACTCCAAGATCTGACACCCTCATGCAGACATACATGCAAACAAAACAACAATGCACATAAAATAAAACTAAACTTAGAATGCCACCTAGCAGTAGTGAAACTCAGTTCAATCCCCAGAGCCATTAAATATATATAATGCATATGTATGCATATATACACATACATTATCTATCATCTATTCGTAATTTATATTTCTCCATTGGTGAACAAAAGTTAGAATTCACCTTCATTGTTAAAAATAAGAAACAGAACACAGAGATGATAACCAACCCAAACATCACCAGTGTGGTCTTACACATATAGGCTCCCTTTCCTTATCTCATTTAGAAACCCGTTAAGCAATTGGTGTATCCTCCATTTAGAGCAAGAACACCACAGAGTTGTCTCTGACATCCACGTGAATGCTAGGACATGCTTACCTCCCTATGTACACACACCATGTGTATACACACACACACACACACACACACACACACAGAGAGAGAGAGAGAGAGAGAGAGAGAGAGAGAGTTTAAAAATAAGGCTAGTACCAGAACCTGAGTTTGATCCCCCAAACCATGTTTAAAAAAAAAAAATCCAACCATGTGATGTATGCTTGTAATTCTAGCTCAGGGGAGGGAGAAAAGGCAGATAGATCCCTGCATCTGAAGAAACAAAGTGCATGTCTCCAAGGAAGGACACCTGAGGTTAACCTCTGACCTCCACATGCATGCACATGCATATGAACATGTACCCACACACATGAACATATACACACAAACACTTCTCTTATGCCATGCATGCCATAATTTATATAAAATTCCACCATAAAGGGCAGCTGGTCTCAGCTTTCTCTGTTATAAACTATACCGCAGCAACTATATGTGAGTACAAGTTTTTTTCTGCTTAACTTTATTTTCTTACTATAAGTTTCCAAAAAACTGAAATTAAAACCAAATTTCAGTGGTTTGTAATGTTTCATAATTAGCTTTGCTTCTTTACCATGGCTTTAAAAATATTTATAAAGGGCTAGAGAGATGGCTCAGCAGTTAAGAGCACTTGGCTGTTCTTCCAGAAGTCCTGAGTTCAAAACACCAAAGCACAGAAAATAAAAATACAAAATAAAACCCATCAAAAACTTATAAAATACCAATTATGAGGATAAACGTGGGCTCTTAAGCTTTATAAATACTTCTTGGAACAGGTAAGACTGCCTTGGTGAGCAGGCCGCATAACCAGTAGGAAGGAACTGTATTCGGCTGCTCTCAGTGAAGGCAATAGTCTGTGTTCCTGAGGTCACCAGACCCCTTTGTCCATTCTTCCCGTTACTCCCAGGGTGGCCACCTTGGTGAAATCTCCTTTTTCTGTTTTCTCCATAATTCATTTTTAAATTTGCGTTTCAGGAGAGGCAGCTGAGTCCTGCTTATTGGTGCTGCCAGAGAAATGACACTTTTGGGGATGAGCCACTTGAAGGAAAGAACTCGACTGGAAAGGGAGCAGAGGGATGGGATGGCCCCAGGGACCTGTGGTCCTTCCTGGTCCCTTGGCGTTTTGAGGCCCTTTTGAACGCTTTGGATTCACTTTGAACTAATCTAATAGGAAACCTGTTCCTATCTTGTGGGGCCCCTCTGAGTCCATAGATTTCTTAGAGTGATTTGGGCATCTGTTTGTGTGGGCAAGCTTTTGTCTTTGGGGTTCTTTCAAGCCAATCTGCACTTCTTTTGAGCTATTTAGAATCCTGCTGGCGTGACATAGAAGCTTGAATTCTGTGCCTGGGAGCAGGGATGGGCTATAAGGCACACAGAGACAAGGCTATTTGGGAAATTCCTATTGTAGTTTCTGTAACCATGGGAAATGCTGAGTCAGCATTCTTGCTGGGGGTGGGGGTGAGGGGTTGGAAGTCGGGTGGGGGTCCCTGAGGAGGGATTCTAGCTGACTGGTGTGTTTATAGACTTAGGATGATTTACCTTAAAATGCACTGAATTATTGTAATTGTTTTTTTTTTTTTTGTATGTCATCTAATGAATCAGCCTCTCAAAAAATCTGTATCTATGGTGACTGATTTGATGAGTTTTAAAAATAGTCTGACAGCAGCAATGGACTGATTAGGCATTTGTCTAAGAGGGGCTAGAGAGATGCTGAGTGGGAAAATGGTGCCTCGGCTGATGACTTGAGTTAGACCCCTGGATCGCACAGAGTGAAAGAAGAAAACAGACTCCTGTAAGTTGCCCTTTGACCTCTGTCATGTGCTCAGTGTCTGGTATACCCAGTTTCTTATTTAGAAGGAACACAGCAGCCCAGAGGTGTGTGATGATTGGTTAGCATGAACCTTGAGCTATGGCAAACCTCTTGGTGGTGAGACCAAGACCACAGGGCAAAACTTCATCTGCCCTCCACTTGCAAGCTGAAGTTGCTCTTGGCATACCTAATATGAAACGTGTGTGTGTGTGTGTGTGTGTGTGTGTGTGTGTGTGTGTGTGTGTGTGTGTTTATCATATAGAAGATGCTAAGTTCTTTTTTTTTTTCTTTTTTCTCCTTTCCCCCTCTGCTGTTCTTTCTTTTGAAAATAGGCAGAGGGCCAGCTACTGACCAGGTCTAGGTAAACTGCAGGCATTCAAGAGTTACAATGAATCTGAATCTGAGGTTGTGGAAAAATACTGGTTATTTTAAAACCCATTTGTCGTTCCCTGCTTAGAGACGGAGGAATGACTTTAGAGAATTTAGCCACACGGACGGACCAGTGGTGTCCTGATTTTATTCTGTCCTAAGTATTCCTTGGCCCCGTTCTCTTTTAAAATGTAGTTGAGATTATTCATAACTATGTTTTCCAAAATGGCAAATGTACAGAAAACTGTTTATGCTTGCTTTCTCCCTAGGGCTCTGAAAGGGTAAGCCAATTCCAGGGTTAAGAATTCTAATTCCATATGTAGAAAACCGAAAGAATTTAAATTGTGTTTTAATGAGAAGGAACGTGAGAAGGGTAAGAATGCATCTTATAGTATTAAGAAATGACTGTCTACATTCTAACCTTTATAAAAGGCTGTTCTGAAATGTAAATGTATGTAGAGGTTTTTCCTAAAGCAAATGCATTTTAATGACATAAAACTAGAACACCACTCTGGGTAAAGCAACTGATCTTTCTGTTGTTTTTATTTGTCTGTTGGCAGACAGGCTCTCTACACATGGCCCTGGTTGTCCTGGAACTCACTATGTAGACAAGGTGGGCCCTCTGCCTCCTAAGGTACCATGTGCCACCCTGCCTGGCCTAACAAATCTTTCTTTAAGATGTTGTTTTGTTCATAGTAACATCTGCAAACAACCAAAACGAAACAAAACTGACAAGAGAGAGAGAGAGAGAGAGAGAGAGAGAGACTTTCAGAGAATAACAACAAAACCCTTGGTTTAAAGGATAAATATTTGAGGTGTTATCAAGGTAATCTTCACGTAGGAAGTCACTTATGCCTTCTGCTGAGTTTGTCAAGCTTTTTTACCACTCAGGAAATTGAGACTTAGCAGAATCAAGGTTCATTTAAGCATCTCCCTGTGTTAAAGCCCTTTAAATGACGGCTGCGTCCGTGCCCATTATTTTAGGGCGATCCCGGTATGCTTACTATCCTGTGAGTCAGGAGTGTTAGAGGAAAACTAAAACCTCAGCTCTTAGGGAGGTGGGGCCCAAGTTCAAATGTTCAAGGGTATCCTTAGCTACATAGCAAGGCCAGCCTGGGCTACATGAAACCCTGTCAAAACAAACACAGACAATGCTGTGACTCTATGACAGGAATGAGTAAACCTTGGTGTGTGAACTTTTATCTACATGTTATGTAGAAGCTTGCAGACTTAAGGACATGTCAGTTTAATACATGCAGAACTACAGGCATTGTCTTTTAATAATATAGTATGAACTTTGCCTAGACTTTCTACATAGAAAATGACCCATAGAAAATTTGATGTTTCTGTTCTTTGAAGGTACAAGCATTCAGGCAGACAAACAAACAAACAAACAAACAACCTTGCCGATTGGATGGTCCTGATGTTAGAAATGTGGTCTGCACTTCTTTGCTTTGACCATTTAATGTTCTGCTGCTGTACACAGGAGACACATGTGTCCATCAGGGTGAGTCTGTCTGTGGTCCCCAGCATCTTCCCCTAAATTTCTAAGAAGTCTGACGTTCCCATGGCTGACAGAGCTGTGGACATATTATTTTACTGAGTCGAAAAAAATCTAGATTTTGCTTCAAAGGCTGAATGAAACTGGATCATTATATAAGAAGCATTTGTGTAAGTACAGGGTGAATCGTTTCCGGCTGTTCTGTAGGTTGAATGTGTTTGTGTTCCTCTAGGCTGGTGGCTCTCCATCTTCCTTAAGCTGTGACCCTTTCATATGGCTCCTCGAGTTGTGGTGACCCCACCTGTAAAACTACTTTTGTTTCCACTTCACAACTGTAATTTTGTTACTGTTATGAATAGTGATATAAATATCTGATATGCAGGATATCTGATATAAAGAATGTCTGATCTGTGACGTTTGACCACCCCCCTTCAAAAGGGGTCACAAGCCACCCATTGAGTACTGTTGTTCAAGTAGGTAAGCCTTCTTAGAAGAACACATTCCCATGTCACTGCCCTCCAAGCTAGAATGAATGCCAGTGTTAACACTTTCCAGGCTAGTGTTACTGGGTTCCTAAGTGTGTTGTGAATGTTGTCTTTAACAAAAGTTACTCACTCAGACACTATATTGCATACAGTGTTTTATGCAGTGATTGGCCATTGGTTACCAAGGACTGAATCTGTGAACACACATGTCCAGCTTTATTTAAAAAAACTTTTTTATCTACTTTTTTCCTTCCCACTGATCCTTAAAAAGCAACTTTAAATGGATCAGTGGGTACAGGAACTTGCACATGAACCTGATGATCCGGGTTGGATCCCTAAATCCCACACAATGTCAGAAAAGAATCAACTCCTAAGAGAGTTGTCCTCTGATCTCCACATGGGTATCACCGTGACAGTGATGGTCCTAAACTTAAACACACACACACACACACACACACACACACACACACACACACACACACACCATACATATATATATACACAGAGACACATACACAAAGCAAATAAATAAATACATTTTTAAAGAGACAAAATTAAATAGGATTTATGTATAAAAATAGCCTATTGTTGGCATCTTACTTTATCCATTAAATTGAAACAAATGCATTTCTGAGTAGCAAATAGCAAAGCCTGACCCTTCAGCTGTAGCGCTGCCTATGACATAGCGCTGTCTACAAACTTACCCTAAAGTTTACGCCTAGGGAATGCCTAGACTGTTTTGTTGGTTGCTATACTTCCTGCAGAATTCTAACCATGGCTACCCCACGTCTTTGCCACTCACTATTTCTATTAAATTCTCTAAGGAATTTACAACCAAACTTGTGGAAAACAACACCAATGAATGCTTACTTTCCAACTGGTTTTCTCTTAAGTACTTGACCTTGTTTCCCTTTCTGTATAAACTGATGTAACTTGTCTGCCAAAGTTCCCAAGGAATTTTTGTTTTTGTTTTTTAAAGATATATTTATTTATTTTATGTATGTGAGTACACTGTTGCTGTACCGATGGTTGTGAGTCTTCATATGGTTGTTGGGAATTGAATGTTTTTTTTTAGGATTTCTGCTCACTCAGGCCCAAAGATTTATTTATTATTATATGTAAGTACACTGTAGCCATCTTTAGCCATGCCAGAAGAGGGCATCAGATTTCATTATTCCTACCATGTGCTTGCTGGGATTTGAACGCAGAACCTTCGGAAGAGCAGTCAGTGCTCTTACCTGCTGAGCCATCTCACCAGCCTGGAACTTTTGGGGGTTTTTTTGAGAAAGGGTTTCATGTATTCCGGACTGGCCTCAAACTCACTATGTAGCTGTGATGACCTTGAACTTCTGACCTTCCTACAGACAGGCTCTAACACTGGTGTAGTTTTTGTGATCCTGGGAGTAGGCGGCAGCCTACCACCTGAGTTACACCCCCACTCCTACGTATTTGCTGTCGACACAGGATCTTGCTATGTAGCCCTGGCTGGCCTGGTGTTGCTATGTAGGCCAAATTGGCTTTGAGCTTGGTGCAATCCTCCTATCTCTGCCGTCTGATGACAGACTCGTAGGCATTTACCACCATGTCCAGCAGAAATACAGCATCTAGTAAAATGAGCGGAACGGCTCTTTCTTGAGTTGCAAAGCAATCGCCTACAAGATAGACAGAAATCAATGTAACAACGAGCCTCAGAGAAGATGAGTCTAGGAGCCACTCTGTCTATATCTCTTGGTTGCTTGCATTCGGCCCAAATGGGTCACATTGGCTCTGACTACTTGTCATTTGCATCGCCAGCCTTTCACCCCATCACCTGAAATCAGATCACACCAACTGGGACATGGCAAGGACACTGAATGCTGTCTTCAGCATTCAGAAATCATTCAGAGACAGAAAGGGGTGGGGTGGGTGGGGCTATTATCACAATCTAAACAAAGCCATCCTTAGCCTGATGGCTCACACCTGTAATCCTAGCACTTGGGAGGCTAATGCAGAAGGACCATGAGTTTGAGCCCAGCCTAAACTGCATACATAGAAAGCTGGTTTCAAAACCAGTGAGAAATTGGAGTGTCCTCTTTCCAGACGAAATCAAAGCTTAGAGGCAGTGCCAGTGTCTCTTAAGTGACATTAAGTCCCTGCCATTGGAATTCATTCTTAGTAGTCCATACCCACAGAGCTACTTAACAAGAGAGAAGGCTCCTATTGGGATTTGTTTTTTTCAAGTGATATCTTCTGCCTCTATCACTCTCCTGTATCCATTTAACAGTGGTGCGTCTACGTTCAGACTTAAGCATGTCTCCTTTTGCTTCCACCACCTCAGCTTGTGTGCCTCTTGTATACTAGTTCATCTCTAAGCCAAGATACTCTAATTCCTTCAGATGTGAGGATATTCAAACCCAAGAGGGAAGCTGTAACAGGCACCAAGAATTTCCTCTCACTGAAGAGCGCTGACTCCTCCATCCACAGGGTAACTAAAATCAGGAAGGAGTCGAGAGTTCTGATTTCCTTTTCCCTTCGTCTGTCTCTTTGACATTGGCTCCTACCCTTGCTGGACTCTGAAGGCATTTTAAGGTCTCAAGGAGTATCTGTCTACCTAACCAACTTCATTCCACGTCAAGGCTGAAGGCGCGGAGATAAGTCCCTATCCTGAACCTCTCCTCTCTCTGAGTCACCCTGCATTCCAGGAGCAACAGGGCTGGTTGATAAATTAACTCGGTGACAAGGGACTAAAACCATCTCCAAGAAATGGTGAGCCAGCTGGGCATCTCGTCCCGAAGATGACAACAATTACCTATATTGAAGAGGCTACTCCCCGGAACAGATCATCTTGTAGGAACCAGATGGGTCTCCTCAAGTTAATGCCAGATTGGCAATTGTTATGACCTTTTGGGACCAGAACAGTGATAGAGATGGACAGGGCCATCCTTTGACCAAGACTGCTTAGTAATGATAGCCTCTTGCTCTCTTCAGCAATTTTTCCTCAGTTAAAATCTAGTTTTCATGTCAGTGCCCCCAAATGGAATCTGAGGTCACTGAACTCCTTCACTTGCTTGTCTTCCCTGTGTATTGATAACATTTCCTTTCTCTGCTTTTCATTATAAATCATACAAAGAAACTTACATGTAAAATATCGATTATTTTTGTCCTTTATTTATTTATTTATTTATTTATTTATTTATTTATTTTGGTAAAATCCAGTGACAGGACTGAGTCATATATATCTGTTGGCAGAGTGCTTGCCTGCCTAGCATACACAAAGTCCTGAGATCAATCCCTGGGTTCAGGCATGAGCATTGCCTGGACCAGATTCACACTTGTAACCGTAGCACTCAAGAGGCAGAAGCAGGAGGCCCAGGAGTTCAAGGTCATCCTCTAGTATATCATAAATTTCAGGCTAGCATGGGCTAGAGACCCTGTCTCAAAAACAAACAAAATCCAGTGACAAAGGCCCATGGAAGCTGGTTAACTTGGTTGAAAAGAGTGTTATAAACACTGTGGTATATAGGCTGCTTAGGTAGATAATGTCATCCTGACCTTGTGGGTCAAACCAGTGAGGCTGGGGGAAATTTGGACGGTATGGCCTTGAATGTGGGGGAAATATTTCTTTTTTCCTTTTAATTAAAAAACAAGCCAGCCGGCTGTATAACATAATAATGAGGTTCTGCCTTCTTGGGAGCTGAAAGGAGACCACAGTCACATGACACAGCCATCAAAAGATGGCAATGTTTCAGCAGGAAGGACGTGGGCTTAGCAGGTGTGGAGCTTGCTTTGTGAAGCAAGCTTAACCTACCGTGGCACTGCTGCCCTTTGCTCCTGGCTGCAAGGGCATGGGGGTGGGGGTGGGGAGGGGAACTGCTCCCCTTGTTCCACTAAGTAAGCTTTGGGACCGTGTACGGCTTTCTTGCCTGCCAGAGGAGCTTCCGATAGGGAGCCTTTCTTGCAATTTGTCTACCCTGAACATGTATGCTTTTAGTGTCCAGGTTAGAGCATGTGAGTGCCCTCAGTATCTTGATAGTCCTTGGAGGCCCTTTCTGTCTTTGACTTGACAGAGAATGGGAAAATGCTTAATCCTGGCTTCTCCAGGGTCAATTCCTGTGAGAAATTTTCATCCCTACATCTGTTACACCTGCTTAGTGAATTCCCTTAAAATGGAAGACGCCAGGTTTCAGAACGCTGGGGCTCCTAGTGTGTGTTCCTGGGGCCACTCCCAAACTCTGTAACATCTTTTTTTCCTCCCTGTTAATTCATTACTATAACCACTCAAAGAGATACCTTAATTTAGTGGACCACATAGTACAATGGTAGTACTATTGTCTCTAGATGAGAAAAGCCTCCGTTTGATATGGCCTTCTCTAATACAAACCGGTCCCCCTCATCTGCAAATTATGGTTACAGAAGCAGGTATGTCTCATCCTGCAGAGCTGCTGTAAGTGTAAATCAGGAATAGTTCAAATGGGTTATGTGATATGTTTTATGTATTCTCCAAATGTCAGTTCTCATGGGTATTAAGTACTTGAGGCATCTTTACCTCTGCCTCACACTTTGGAATTTAGAGTGACATTCTTCTGCTTGGGCATGAAATATGTCTTTCTGGCCTACAGTTTGGGATCTGGAGCCACGTGCTCTGTATAACTGGAATTGGGGAAAATGCTTATTGGGTGGGTTGAGGGGGCTGATGATAGAGAAAGTCTTTCCTCTGTCCTTCTCTGGGGACAATTCTGTGCATCACCTCAGGTGTCCATGCAACAACACACATGAGCACACATTTCTTTCCCTTTAACTAAAATGAGTAAGTCTAAGACATGAAGTGTTTCTCAGGTAAACCTGTTCCCAGTCTATAAAAGAAGAGAGAGAGAAAAAAAAAACCCTTCATCCACACCAGTGTTCTGTCTCAAAACTTCCAGCCTCTTGGCAGAGTAGAGGTGCAGAGCTCCCCTCCCCACCAAGGCTTAGGGAACCTCTTTTCTCAACAGCTATTTAAATACTGCCACACGTTCTAGAAAGGTTTAATTGGTCTCCTACCCCCACCCCTCCCATTTTGGCTTCTCTCTGATTGTAGGTAAAGACTAGGCAACTAAGTCATTCTTCCAACCCGAGGAGAAGGTTCTAGAATCTAGGCTCAAGTCCAGCAATGGAACAGAAGACTCAAGTTCCAGCCTTCATCCATTCATCATCATTGTTTTCTGGGTTTGAGGTTCCACGTTCAGGAAACAAGAGTGTTTATGCGCTGGGTTGCCATGCTCGCTGAAACATCTTCCCCAAACAAGGAAATATCAACTCAGTCCAACCACTAGATCTTAGCAACACCTCTACAGGAAATCCTGGGGTCAGAAGAACATGGTAGATGCCATCAGCCATCACAGGTGCATGATCAACAAATCCAAACCGTGAGAACCAGTGCAGGGCAAAGGGTTCACTTTCTTCACTCAACAAATAAACGGCATGGAAACGGGGACCTGAATGTGGGTTATTAGGGGCTTAAGAGACTTGGCCAAATGCGATTTTTAAACTATTTTTACTCCAGTTTGTATAAGGCACTGTAAAAATCCACGATGGAGCCAGCCAGATACCTGCAAAGAGGTTGGCTCCTCAATTGATATTGAAAGCCATTCCATCTTCTTCAGGGATAACACTGTGTGTTCCTCAGGGTTCTCTAGAGTTACGGAACTGATAGGGTGAATGTACGATGGTCAGAGTGGCTTCCAGGCTGTGGTCTGAGTAGTCCAACAATGGATAGCTCTTGATAGAAAGGCCAAGGATCTGACATTCGTTCAGTTCCTGAGACTGCATGTCTCAGTAGCCTCAGTATGGTGCTGGAGTCCCTGGAAGGCACCAGAGAGCTTCCTGTCTTCTGTCCACATTGGGATCTTGCAGACATAGTTCTAACATCAGCGAAGAAATGGCTCAGGAACGGGACAGATAAACTTGAGAGTGAGGACAAATGTGCAAAAAAAAAAAAAGCAAAAGCTTTTCTTCATCCATGTCCTTTTATGTGGGCTGCTATCAGAAGATGTTGATCAGGTTTGGGGTGAGTCTTCTGACTCAAGTGACCCAGATTTAGAGAGTCTTCCCACCTCAAATGATCCATTCAAGAAAATCCCTCACAGGTTTACCACCTTGGTTGGGTTTTAGTTGGTTCCAGATGTGGTCAAATTGACAACTAAGATTAACCATCATATACTATATTGCTGTTACCATAGTCCTTTCTGGGATATATATTATTCTGTGCATAATGGGATCTTATAATGCACAATAATATGTATGGTCCTTACTTCAAAATAGTCCAATAGAAGGAAGAGTAGACAAGACTGACTTGTGATAATAATGATTGAAACTAGTAGATTAAATTCATGGGAATTTATTGCAATGTTGTCTTTTTATTTTTCCTTTCCTTTCCTTTCCTTTCCTTTCCTTTCCTTTCCTTTCCTTTCCTTTCCTTTCCTTTCCTTTCCTTTCCTTTCCTTTCCTTTCCTTCTTTCTCTTGAGTTAGGTCTCATGTTGCCCAGGCTAGCCTCCATCTCTGGATGTGTGGAAGGATGACCTTAAACTTCAGATCCTCCCACTTCTACCTCTCGAGTGTTGGAATTACAGGCATGTACTGCCATAGTTGCTTACACAGTGATGGGGAATCAAACCAGAGCCTGATGCATGCTGGATATGCACTCTACAGGCAAGGTATATCTCCAGTCCCATCAATATTTTCTTAAATCGTCTTTGAAAATGCCCTGTCATCAAGAATTAAGGAATACATACATACATACATACATACATACATACATATATGTATATGTATATATATATATGTATATATTGGGTTTGGAGTAAGGAAACTACCAGAATCTTTCTCTTATTGGATCAACTAAACTTTGATGTATTTTCCTCACCTCTAGCCCTGAGGTAAACTTGTAGCACTGGCCTTGGTATACAGGAAGTACCCAGTTAGTCTCAGCTCTCTGATATAACAAAAGGTCACTCATTATTCTCAGAGTAGCTCTTCCCAACTAAGAGACACTGGTTGCAACCTGTCTTTTAAATCACAGCGCTGCCTTTGGTTTTTTTTTTTTTTTCTACTTCTTCACATTGGTCTTTCTGGAAACTTCCTCCAGTGTTGCCTCCCTTGGCCTGGGGCATCTGGACACTTTACCTGGGCAGCCAGGTGTCAGTCCCATAGGGCGTGTTGGACTCATTCCTGGATTGGCAGGTTTCTGATTTCTTCACCGGATGGCTCCAGAGCTGGCTCTTTTTCCAGTGGCTTCCTGTCACCTGAAACGAGAGCACACAGCTTCGGGAGGAAGGTAGAAATTCGAGGTGGAGAAGGGCGAGGCAGATGCAAGATGCAATTACATCCTGCCTCCTCCACCCCTCAACCGCCCCACCCTACGCCTGGGGAGAAGTCTAGAGTCAGGGTGGGGAGCTGTTTATCTCATCCCTGTTTCTCCCAGGCTGTGCAGTCTTGGACAAAGGCACTTGACTTTACTCTGCCTTCTCAGTTATACAACAAAGTGAATAATACCCACATTTTTATTATTTCAGAGCACAAACTGCAGGGCTGGAAACCAGGCTCTGCTCTATATTAACTTTGCCTTTTGGACCTCACTGTGGCAGGTTCCTCTTGGGTAAAATGGGAATTGAAACAGTACCCTCCTCTTGCGATGACTGCCGCGTGTTGTAGTGGAATGGCATCTGGTGGGGATGCTCCCTGGGGGCTACTGTTACCATCTCCACCAAGACATCACTTTGTATCAAGTGCTGGGAGAGTTCATTTGCAGCCTCACTTCAGCCCTCCTTTCGGGCCTGTGTTGTTTCCATGTGAGCTCTGGCATCCCTCCATCGAGAATGGGAGCAGCCAGGGAGTCCACGAGTGAGTCACAGAGCAGGGTCGCGCAAGGTCAAAGGCTGCTACACCTTTCCCAGTTTCAGCTCTTGCCTTCCCTGGAAGGCGATTGTGAGCTCTAGTACTTCTAAAGACAAGGGCTGCGGTGGGGTGATTCAGAAGTGGAGCCAGAGAAGGAAAGCAATAGACCTAAGGACCTAGGGAACACCAGAGAAGGAAATGGCCCTGGGACCCCTTGATTTCCCCCAACTTTGCCTAAGAACAAATAACCTAACCCTACCTACACCTACCACCTTCTCTGGGCCCCTTGAGAGACCCTGTGAATGAGGAAGATGGCTTAGCAGTTTTGACTCCTCACAATGGTGTGTTTCCTCCTTGTACTGAGAGCTCAGCTCATCAGCGTCTTTGGCTTCTACTCATTCCTCAGTAGAGGATGGAGCCCAGAAACTCGGGACACGGGACTGGAACTCAAGAACTCTGGAAGGCCAGGATGACAGAAAAGTAATAGGTCTCTGTTTCTCAGGGTAACCTAGGTCTCTGCTTCTCATGGTAACCGCCCTGTGGAAGACTGGTAAAGAGATCTAAGGGGGGTGGGCCAGGCTCAACTAGAGTTGTTGGTCCCAACTGAGGCTCCAAATCTGCTTAACTTTCAACCTCAGATCTGTTAGGAGACATTTTCACTCACACACACACACACACACACACACACACACACACACACACTGTCCCTCCAGTACCAGAATATAAAATCGCAGGCAGGGAAAGGATGGGGACAGGGGGCTACCAGCTGTTGTGCTTCTCCTCTGGGTGTTGAGAAAGATATGGAACATTGGCTCTGTGGGGGATTTCCGGGAGCAGAATCCCTCCCTCCTGTTTCCACTCAGCTCCTGTTTTCACCTTGTGAGGAGGAGGTGCAGGCAGAGCCACACCCGGCAACACAAATGGCCCTGAAGTGTTTGTCACAGCGACCCAGGAAAGGAGCCAGGCCAGATTTAACAGAAACAAAGAGGAAAAAAAAAATTAATCCAAGGCCATTACACCCAAGGCCCAGGCAGACCTTTGAGATTAGTCTTTATCTCAAAGCATAGGTAAAGAATCCAAGTCACAAGCAGTTTCATAGAATCTAGGCATATAGGACCGTGACTGGAAGGAGATCTTCCCTACCTGGGATTTTATAAAGATGAAAGATTTGTTGGAACGGCAGGGCCATTCTCCATAACGAAGACCGTACTGTATTTAGTATACTGAGGCCACAGTGAATGGTTAACGCTTTGGGGTCTCACACTGCCTCCCTCTTGTCTCACAGATGAAGGATGGGACACGTTCCCAGACTGGTGTGGCTTGGTTTTTAATGACAGAATGGGGGTGTGAGGACAGCATTTTTGGAGGTAGGTGGACACAGTTGGATCTGAAAAGGCACAAAGTGGGTGACAGCGGTGTCAGTTGTGTTCTCTTGAGAAATAGCTTTCGAGTCAACCATGGTGGTACCTGGCCTGCACACCTAGCATTTCGGAGGTAGAGGTAAAAGGACCTCAAGTTCCAATCTGGTTTGAAACATCACCATGGAGGCAGAGGCAGGTAGGTCTCTGTGAACGTGAGGCCAGTGTGGTCTGCATAGTGAGTTCCAGGACAGCAGCACTATGAAGTAAGACTTTGTCCCCAAAACAATAAGCAAAAAGTAAAGGCTAGAGTCTTTTGGTCCATTTTGAGCTGCTCTAACAGAATCCTCACAGACTGGGTAATTTTCCCCCCAAGACTGGGCTTCTCTGTAAAGCCCCGGCTGTATGAGAACTCACTCTATAGACCAGGCTGGCCTCAAACTCAGAGAGCTTCCTACCTCCCTAGCTACAGAGTGCTGGAATTAAAGGCATGAACCACCACTGTCCTGTTCAGACTGTGCAGTTTTTTTGTTTTGTTGGTTTTGTTTTTGTTTTTTTTTTTTTTGAGACAGGGTTTCTCTGTATAGCCCTGGCTGTCCTGGAACTCACTCTGTAGGCCAGGCTGTCCTCGGAACTCAGAAATCCACCTGCCTCTGCCTCCCAAGTGCTGGGATTAAATAGGCATGTGCCACCACGCCCGACTCAGACTGTGCAGTTTTTGAGAAGAGAGTTTTGGGTTTGTTTTTTTTTTTTCACTGACTAGAGGCCAGGGACTCCCTGATAAATGTATGTCATCCAAGGCTGCTTTTCATTCTGGGTCA
>LR749709.1:1725968-1762952 GCA_902729485.2 Mus minutoides
CCTCCCTGCCGAGAGCCCAGGCCCGCCCACTGCCACCGGCGAAAAGGAGGAGAGACCTACATTTAAAAAGGCAGGAACTTACTGGCTCCAGAGCTCTACAATGCCGAATGAGAATTCCTATTTATGAGGTCAAACGGAGGTCAAGAATTACCCAATCATCTCTAAAACCCCCTACTTAGGGGGTCAAGCCAGGCTGGCAACCCATGTTAGCTAAATAGAACTTGATCGCCCCAAAGCCTAAAACTGCTTTATTTTTTCTTTCTTCTTTTCTTACACATTTTTACTGTTTTGCCAGAGATACGGTTTTTTGTTTTTTTGTTTTTTTCTGTTACTTCCAGTTTGTGGCTGAACTTTCTTTGCCTTACTTCCTTTTTGGGTATGTGAAGGTTAAGTTGCTTCACAATAATGTCCACTTAAAGATGTAAAGGAAAAGCAAGGGAGAGAAAGAGGAGGTGGAATAGAAAGAAGAGGAAAGGAAAGGGAAAGGAGCGGGGAGGCAGGAGAGGGAGAGAGATTGCACACAGTAATTTTGTTTATGTTATAACATATTTAATACACTCCTGTTCTTGGATATGTTCCACAATAATGCTGTGAGATGCGCAATGCCACTGCGTTCAGAGAACAGGTAAAGAAGCCGAGGCTCATCAAATCCTGGAACTGTGACATACTCCAACCCTGAAGTCCTTGCGTTCATTTAACCCTTTAAGGAAGGGTACAGAGGCGTACATTCATCCTTTATTACAAAGCATATGCCTGATATGCAAAATGAAAAGCTTAATTCGGACCTTTTGGAAGAATCTTAAGACTATGACTTCGTCTTTGGCCACTCCTTTGGAATCTTTTGACGCGGGCATCAATGTGGACTAAGGTGGTCCTCGCAGCCCCACCCACGGGCGCACTTCCAGCTTCCGGCAGCAGGGGGAGCATGTGTGCAAGAGGAGGAAAGGTGCACCGGGCAGGAAGTGTCAGGCCATGTGTCTGTCCTTAGCAGGCCCAGGCTAAGAATACATTAATTTTTCTTCTTGAACATTTAGAACCAGTGGCTGCAGGCTTCTCTGCAGAGATTCATGCTTCCTCATTTGTAAAGCGGGGAAAACAGCCCTGGGACTTGTAGAAAAAGGTCTCTGCTGGATCCAAGGGAGGAAAAATCTCAAGAAGGAGCCAGGCTTGGCCGCTGGCTTCTGTTGAGAAAGGAGAGCTTAGCAAGCAGGACAAAGGGCCACCCTGAGTGCAAGCATCACAGGACTTCTCCCATCGACTTCCTGGGACCACCTCAAGGCTTGGAAGCTGCACGTCAGTAGTAAAGCTCTATGATAGTTCTGGCTTCTCCAATAGTACAGATGGCTGGCTTGGGTCTCAGGCACTTGTAGGTGCTACTCACATGGCAGAGCCTCTGAATTTCTTGGAGATGCACCAAGAATTCACCAAGATCCACCAGGGTCCACCAAGATCCATCAAGATTCTGGTCATTCACCAAGCTGTATTACATAGTGAAACCCTCTTTTAAAAAAATGCAAAGAAGTAATGTGGGTAGCCAGATAGAAGTGGACAAATGGTCAGGCGGTGGTAGCATGCTCCTTTAATCTCAGCACTCTAAAGGCAGAGGCAGGTTGGATCTCTGTGAGTTCAAGGCCAGTCTGGTCTCTAGTGCAACTTCCAGGATAGCCACGCTACATAGGAAAAAAACCTGTCTCAACAAAGAAAGGAGAAAATGAAGAGGAAGAGGAGGAGGAGGAAGAAGAAGATAGAAAAAAGAAAAGAAAAAAGAAAAAGAAATGGACAAATGGTGACCCCATTAAAGTAGAGAGCAATGATATTTAGCTTTCCATCCTTCAGGCTCTTGCCCATACAATACAATGATACCTGAGCCGCGTATAGACACAGAGACGGACCTGGTGTCTTATTTGATGGTTAATCTGCCTCATCGACTTGACTGGACTTAGAATCCCCTAAGTGGTGAAGACACTCATCCCTGGATGTGTCTGCCAGGATATCTCCAAGGAGGATGGAGACACAGCCTGAATGTTGTGGGCACCATCCCACAGGGCACAGGTTGAATGAAAGGGAGAAAGAGAAAGAATGTAAAATGCTGGCATTGACCCCCTTCTTGGCTTCCATGATGTAAGATATCCCTCTATGTTTTCTCATCGTGATGGATAGAGTGAGGCCTCTGAAACCGTGGGCCCAGACAAAGCTCTCTCCTTGTAAGCTGGCCTCTTAGAAATCTTGTCACAGTGACGATAAAAGAAACAGTGCACCCAGTATCAAATGATAGCTGTACCTCAGGTTAGCTATCAAATGATAGCTGTTCCTCGGTATATCACGAGGAACTTAAATCATCTGGAATGTTTTTCATTTTCTTTTCTTTTCTTTTTTCTTTTTGGTTTTTTGAGACAGGGTTTCTCTGTGTAGTCCTGGCTTTCCCGGAACTCACTTTGTAGACCAGGCTGGCCTTGAACTCAGAAATCTGCCTGTCTCTGCCTCCCCCGAGTTCTGGGATTAAAGGCGTGCGCCACCACGCCCGGCTTCTCATTTTCATAGTCAAGGCATCATCACAAATTTTACCTGATTTGAGTAAACTTGATTTGTTTATTTAATTATCATTAGTTTAATATCTTCTTGGATAACAGTCCAGGTGCTAAAGTCAGGAGAAATTCTGGCTCCTTCATATAGTACCTGTGTACTCTGAACAAGATTCTAAGCCTGCGTGAGCCCCACGTGCATCAAATGCACGATGCTGGGAAGATGGGAAGGTAAAATGGTACCTGATGCTCTCTAGGAAGACTGAGTGAACGAGTAAGCACTCAGTGTGCGCTGTTCTCAGTGTGTGGACTCAGTGTGCGCAGTTCTCAGTGTGCACCGTTCTCAGTGTGCGCTGTTCTCAGTGTGCGCTGTTCTCAGTGTGTGGGGGAGACAAGAGACTTCACTCAGGAATTCAGCAAATGAAGAAGCCATGAAGAACATTCCAGAAGGGTCCAGCACCACCCCGTTTTCACAAGCTTGCTGGGTGATTCTCACACCACACACACTGGAGTTTAAAAATCAAAGTTTAAGGGCTATGGATCTTAAGTGAGACAATCTTATGCTTAGCCGTGCGCTTTGGAGAAGACAGATTTGAGGCTAGGTAGGAGATGAATGGAGGGAAAGACAGGAAATGGGACAATGAAGATGAAGAGCTACTGAGTGCAAATGAGAGATGATGGAGGTCGAAGCATGGGCTACGGTGGTGGGAATGAACAGAGGGCAATGACCAGTGTGTCACAGAGACGGGGAGGGGACCTATCTAGGAGAGGTAAGAGGTAGAACGGACCAGATTTACCAGCAAGGGAGAGGATGAGTCCAGAGTTTGAAACACAGGGCTTTTCATACCCATGACTAAATAGTGCTGCAACTGTGGTCCTTTGGAGATGGCTTATTTGGCTCCCCCTTCCCTCTTCTTTTGGGGCCACAGGAGTTGACAGCACAGATCAGCATCTGTGCAGGAGGTCTGCTCCCCTCTGGAATGCACAGGTCCACAAGGTGTGGTGCATGCACTTCTGTTGGAGTCACACCGCCACCTCCTGTCACCCCCCACAGAGGTGGCTCTGATCCATTTCACCACCCTTGGTTGCTGGCACAAGAATGGTGAGTCACTCTCCCAGAACAGCTGGTAGCTAGCACACTTTTCTACAGTCTGGGAGTGCTTCCAGGATCTAATTTACCCCCTCCTCAAAAGGAAAAAAAAAAATCCTGTTGATCCACCTTTTACAGCAAGCTCTCCTAGCCTCCTCTGTCTCTGGGATCAAAGGAGCTCTACCCACAAACTACTCTGCCTGCATCGGCATGCAGGCTGTGAACTCACTGTCAGCTCGTTGCCCTATGTGTAAGACAGGAGTGATACAATACAAAGGAGACATCATACCACATACCTCATACCACCTTCTGCATCAAGATCAATTGATCTACTGGTAAAAAATGCTGATTCTTGGGTCTACTCCAGACTGAGTTACAGGACGGGGTAGGATTAAAAACAATATTCTTCTTCTTCTTCTCCTTCTCCTTCTCCTTCTCCTTCTCCTTCTCCTTCTCCTTCTCCTTCTCCTTCTCCTTCTCCTTCTCCTTCTCCTTCTCCTTCTCCTTCTCCTTCTTCTTCTTCTTCTTCTTCTTCTTCTTCCTCTTCCTCCCCCTTCTTCTTCCTCTTCCTCCTCCTTCTCCTCTCTCCTTCCCCCTCCTCTTCTTCTTTTTCTGGAGCCTAGATCTACAGGCTAGCCTCAAACTAGTTATATGGTTGAGGACGGTCTTGGACTTCTGATCCTCTTGCCTCTACCTCCCAAATTCTGCATACAGCTATCTACTGTCATACCCAGTTTTATGTGGGGCTAGAGATTGAACCCAGGACCTTATTCATGTCAACCAACCACTCTACTGAGCCACATGCCCATACCCTGTATCTACATTAATAAAGTATTTCTATTAATTTGGGAGAACTAACCTTTTGATGATGTTCATTGCCCTATGCAGCTTCTCCCACATCCACTCCATCTCTGTACCCACCCAACTTTGTGTCTTTTTTTTCCTAAACCTCAAGTCCAATGAACACCTTCTAAATAGTCTTAAGTGACTGCGCTAGTGATTCTTGACAACACTAGAATTCGATTTTTGTGGTAATTTTTGACATGCTTTGTAGAAAAGGTAACTTTATAGAGTGTGGACCCTCCGATTCTGTTTGAAAGAAGAAAGTCCATCAGTCGTTATGGAAGAATATTCTAGACTCTACCAGATCATCACTACTGCTGTCTATTACCTTGAAGCACTAGGGGTGGCTGGGCAGCATTCAGATAAGGGCACACACATAAATCAAGTCACATTATCTGTCTAAAATGGATGAAATGCATTCCTTCACTCCTACACTGAGACAATATGTTGGGTCATATTATTCAGTTTCTTGTTTGAGGGCTGAGCCTGTAGCTAAGTTAATGGATGAAGCCCAACAGTGAATAACCTGGGCATAGTAGCACACACCTATCATCCCAGCACTTGAGAGGCTGAGCAGTAGAGGCAGAAGGATCCAATTAAGGCCAGCCTTTACTACATAGTGAATTTGAGGCAAGCCAGGGCAGAAAAAAATCCTTTCTCTAAAAACAAAACAAAATAAAGCAATACTTTTCTTTCAAATGCAAATTTAGAAGATGTTAAAATTCACAATTATGCTACCGACATCACCCAGAAAAGATTTTCTGATTGCCGTTAGGGCCTCTCAGCCATTCCCCGTGATGCCCAGCTCTAGCCCAAGGTCGGGAAAGCAATCTGTGCTTCTGCAATCAAGGTCAAGGTCAGAGGTGGAAAACAAGCCTGCAAGTGAGGGGACGACAGGCAGACTCTGCCATCCAAGGGCTTGGAACTCAACAACGTAGAGCAGCTGTAAGAAGAGCTGGAAAATTAGTTTGCTAGCACTACTTCCAGGTCATTGTGTTGGGTTTACTTGTTCAAAAACTATCCACAGGGGCCTGAACATTTTAAGTCAAAACTAAAGGAATGAAGGATGAAAGGGGATGTTCTCCACACTCGCACACTTGGTGGAGCGTCTCCCTTGCAGGCTAGACTCATGCTTTGCAATTAAAGCCAGAAAGGTAGTAAATGTTAGTGAGTGGTTAGACATCGAATGCCATGACCATTCAGAGGGAGAAGGAAGGGACTGTCCAGAGTTTAAAGGCAAGTAACACTTAGGCCTACCCCTCCCCTGAAACCTTCTGAACAAGAGGAACAACTTGAGAAGAAACAGCCATCTGGACACAGTTGGCAGATGGGCTGCCTGGGGCCTAAGCTGGGATTGGGAATGGGAACAAATGATATTCAGTCTCTCTCTCTCTCTCTCTCTCTCTCTCTCTCTCTCTCTCTCTCTCTCTCTGTGTGTGTGTGTGTACACGTGTGAGAGAGAGAGTGTGTGTGTGTGTGTGTGTCCGTCTGCCTGTCTCTTCCTCTCCTCTCTCTCTCTTTCTCTCTCTCTCTCTCTCTCTCTCTCTCTGTGACAAGGTCTTTCTTGAGCTCTCTATGAAGCCAAGGATGACCTTGCATTCCTGGTCCTCTGACCTCTACTCCGAGAACGCTGGTCGCACAGCTGGCGCTGCCCCACCCCACCCAGTTCACCTGATTCTGAGGACTAAGGATCCTGCACGTTAAGCAAGCACTCTTACCAATTAACCACATCCTCCCACCATCCCATTTGTTAAATGCTTATAGTCTGGGCGTTCTGTCCAGCACTCAGCTGTCAGATTGTTGTTTGAGTTATCACGGCAGTAGTAGCACTGAGAGATCTGTCTCATGCTATGTCCCATTTAACACAGTGCTGCTCAGAGAAGTGTCAGCTCCAAAGTCACTCAGCTAGCAGACAGGAAAGCCAGGGACAAACCAGCACTTGCATGTTGAGGGGAGGGCTCTTTGTACCCTGTCTCTACTGCTTCTTGATTGAGGGCTTAGCAGATGGAGTAAGGTGGACACATGGCCTTTGGCCTCTTCCTAAAGACTTCCTGTAGACTTGCCCTGCTTTCAGACCTGGAGTATTCCCAACCAGAAGGACAGCCAGTGCTCCTACTTGGGATTCCGCTTTATGTTTGTATTTGTGATGTCCTTGGTATGAAGGGGTTGAGGAAGCACAGGGGAGAAATACCTTACCTGTAGTCTTACGTAGGGATTAGGTTTTTTTAAGTTACAAGTTTGTTCCTGGGTTGGAGAGTAGGTTCAGTGGTTAAGAGGTCCTGAGTTCAATTCCCAGCAATCACATGGTGGCTCACAACCATCTGTAATGGGTTCTGATGCCCTCTTCTGGTGTGACTGAAGACAGCGACGGTGTACTCACATATATAAAATAAATAAAGTCTTTTTTTTTTTTAAGTGTACTCCTTCTTGTAAGACATCAGGGGCCAGTTTAAGGGCTGGGTGCCATAACATGGAATTCCACAAGCATCGAGAACTCTCCCATTTTTGCTTTCCTACCACCTTTATTGTGCTTCTGCTTGGAACAAGAGGGCTACTTGAGTCCCAGCTACCCGTTCCTTCCGTACCCCCAGCTATCAAGGAGAGTGAGTAGGTAGGACACATTGCTTTCTCAAGTTGAGGGATTCCCTTAAGAGCTGATGACAGAATTTCTGTGTGTAGCTCATTGGCCAGACTTTAAATGGCACAACTGACTCCAAGTCTACTTAAAAATGTAGTCCTTGCTTCGGACTGGTAAAACTCCATTGCTAGAAAGAAGAAAGAGAATGTTTATTTTTTTTTCCTCTTTATTAGATATTTTCTTCATTTACATTTCAAATGTTATCCAGAAATTTCCCCTTACCCTCCCGCATCCCCACCCTGCTCCCCTACCCACCCCCTCCCACGTAATGGCCCTGGCGTTCCCCTGTACTGGGGCATATAGCGTCTGTATGACCAAGGGGCCTCTCCTCCCAATGATGGCCAACTAGGCCATCTTCTTCCATATATGCAGCTAGAGACATGAGCGCAGGGGGAACTAGTTAGTTCATGTTACTCTTCCACCTATAGGGTTGAAGACCCCTTCAGCTCCTTGGGTACTTTCTCTAGCTCCTTCCTTGGGAGTCCTGTGTTCCAACTAATAGCTGACTGTGAGCAACCACTTTCATGTTTGCCAGGCACTGGTATAGCCTCCCATGAGACAGCTATATCAGGTCCCTTTCAGCATTATCTTGCTGGCATATGCTATAGTGTTTNGCGATAACTGCGGTCTAGCCCAGGGTCAGCTGCACTGATGCAGCGCATGGGACGCGCTGCCTCTGCTGGAAGGACACGCTGGCCTGAAAGCTTCTCCCAGCCACCGCCCAGGTATCGGTGAACTCGCCTAAGGCACATTCATGTCTCTGCTTCTGTGGTGTTTGGCTTTGATCTGACTCCTCCTTACGCCTGGCTGGCCCTGGTCTCACCCTGGTCGCTGAATGTTCTGCCTCTCGAGACCTGTGTTTGGTGAACCTGGGGTCCCGGTGAAGCCCCCGCCAGAGCCAGAGGAAATCTTTAGAGAGAAGCTAATTAGCTCTACAAAGGTGAAAGGCCCCAGTCCTGTCCAGGCACGAGCCTTCCTGAGCTATGCTTTCCCACACGTCTCCCTTCTCCATAGCTTTCTGAGTCTGTCTGAGAGAAGTGTCTGTCTGTCTGTCTGTCCTCTCCACTCAGACAGGCAGGGGCTTCACTGGCTCTCTGTGTGGGACTCACTTGCATCTGCCTCAGCCTGGGGAGGCCCCAGGCACTCAATTGCAGGGTTTCCATTAGGATCCTGGACTCAGCAGTTAGGAAGGGTGTCTGTGGTTGTCTAGTGGGGAAACCTATGCTGTATACGAGGGTGCCAAGAGAAACAGAACCAGGACAGTGTTGCTTTCCTAGCTGAGGAAAGCCACGTGTGTGCCCAGCACCTACTAAATCTGGATTCTATGTGGCCAGTGCCATGCGTTTCCAGCCACAAGGGGGGTTCTGAAAGAGGCATGCCAGGAGAATGAATAAACAAAAGAGTAATGAAAGCATTTGGTAGGTTGAGGTAGGAGGATTATGAGTTCAAAGTCAACCTAGGCTATGATCCAAGATGCCACCTAACAATAAAATAAAACAAAATGTAATGGGTATCCACCCATTTGGGTTCTTGAAGCCCATTGGAATAAGGATTGTCTTGGTCCATACATATTATAGACAAAAACTGACCCGATAGTAAGGTCTGTGTAAGATAACCAAAAGTTAATTGTTCCAGTGAACTACAATTATCTTCAGTACTTCGTTCCATTCAACAGCTCCTTATTAAGTACATGCTTTATATTCTTCTTCAAATACATATATTCAAAGAATATATATCTTCTTCAAAGAGTAATATGACCTGGGCTTGGGCTTAGAAGCTGGCAGTCTTATCACTGGAATAATTATAATGATTGTGCCAAGGAATTCACAATTGCTACAAGCCCATCCTTATTACCAGCGAACTAAGGCTTAAAGAGAGCAGGTGGCAGATTCCAAGAGGCAGAATACAAACCTAGGTCTAAGGGCCTCTGTTACTTGCTCTGGTCTCCGGTTCCTTATAGTGATTCTTGGCTTAGTCAAGGATGCTATCAACAAGGGTCTTGCCAGCAAAGCCATTCTCTAGGTACTAGGGAGAGCATTAAGAAAGCCTTTAAGGCTCTATGCAGAGCAACTGTGGGCAACAACCACTTCCCAGCATGCTGGGGAGACGACAGAAAACATTGCAATGGTCAAGACTTAGAGGATGGGTCCTGTGGAGGTGAAATATGGACCTCTGAGAGGGAGCGGCTATGGCTTGCTGGAGTGCATGTTCCTGGGCTCAAAGGGTACTCAGGTCTGGACTCTCAAGAAGCCTGGTGCAGGTGACATAACATAGCAGGTATAAGCTGGACTGTGCACTAGTGTGGGAAGGAACTCCCAGTGCAGAGGTGAAGGAGTATTGTTAGAACGACAGCCATCGAAACAGGAAGAAGGCAATGAGGTCTCTGCTTCTTCCCTCACCTGCGTGGTTGACAGATCCTAACACAGCGCTAGCTGGCAAAGTGGAGGCATGGGATGCAGGGACCTGTCGGCATCATCAAACTGAACAGGGAAGAGTGGGCATAAAGCTCAAAGAAAGCTACTGAGCAGCATGTCTGGAGAGCAAGACATAAATATAAGACCACAGATTGCATAGATCCAGAGGTGTCTAGGGTGCAGTGACCACTCAGACTATAGCACCTTGACTGAGAAATTAGTTCTTAATTACATATAAGCCACTCACTACTGGGTTTAGGCAGGCACTGTTGGGGGACAAAGCAACTTTGATCAAAGAGAGAGAGAGAGAGAGAGAGAATTTAACAGAGAAATGGCACCATTGCCATATACTGATCAAGGCTCTTGTATTTTGCTGGTGGGGTTCTTGGGAGCTGTTCTGTTTCCAAGATCGACTGAGCCTCAGAGATGTAGAGGATCAAAGGAAACATTTCATGTAGTCAGGGATGGGTACAGCGGGCTAAGGAATGACAGTGCCTGCCTAAACCCAGTAGTGAGTAGCTTATATGTAATTAAGAACTAATTTCTCAGTCAAGGTACTATAGTCTGAGTGGTCACTGCACCCTAGATACCTCCAGATCTATGCAATCTGTGGTCTTATATTTACATTACTCAGAGATGTAGAGGATCAAAGGAACCATTTCATGTAGTCAGGGATGGGTACAGCGGGCTAAGGAATGACAGTGTGGGTCAGCCCAGGTGAAGCTCTTCTAGCTTGACGTCTGTTATTGAGTACAGCTGCTATACCATGCTGCTCTCCATATAGTATGATACTGGTTCTGCCCATGACACCAGAACGGCCTTTTCCTCTCTGGGTTCTGCCTCTCATTGCTACTAACCCTTGGAAGGTGTGTGCGCATGGAGTCGCAGACAGGAGTTCTTCCGCTGCCAGAACACAGGCTCAGAACAGACAAAGTCTGGGCTCTGACGTTTGCAGCAAACATCAGGGATGATACCTGGGTTTTGAGGAAGAATGCATATCAGCTCTTCTGAGCCCTGGCAGGTGACTTAATGCCCTCAAGGTCTCAGTTTACAGACATAGAAATGGAGGCTTAGAGTTGGAGAGTAACCACCTACCCCCAACTCGACAGTTGCTTAGCTAGTGCACAAAATCTTGTATGCTCCCACCAGCTTCCTGCCTTTCCTTCCTGCATGTCTCAGTCATGCACAGACATTCCTGGGGCATACCTTGGTATAGGGCACAAGGCCTTTGTAAACTGCCAAGTTAAGTTACTTATTTGCTTTTGGAAAACATTCGCGTATTCTGAATTAGTTTCATCTTTATTTAGAATAACATAACATAATAACATACTACTGCATAATACAACACTATTGAATTTTATTTAAAATTTCCATAATGCACACATAATAATAATAATAATAATAATAATAATAAATACAAAATCTAAAGCCTTTGAAAGCCACTTTCCTGGTTAATTTTCCAACAACACGCCACTGTTAAAGAGTGGCCTAGTACAGGTTTTTCTTTAGTATTCACAGTAGATCAACAGGGACTTGACACTCGATGGTGATAGCCAATGATAGCCAAGGGCTGTCCCCATGTTTCACTCTCTTTAAATCAGTGATTCTAACAGTCTCGTGACACCTGGCATTGAAGCAAGCAGATGTGATTGACAGGTCGGTGAAGTCATCACAAGTCTCCCAAGGCCTTGAGGACAGCCGGTCTGTGTCATGCTGGCAGGGACCTCCTCAGCGTTCTCCTGACCTTGCCCAGCTGAGGACTGGGAGTGCAAGCACAGGCATTCTGTTCAGCAGACTCACAAGAGCTCCTGCAGAAAGAAGTGCTGCATAAATCAGAAAAGCTCTTCCAAAATTGAGCCATCCCACACACACACAAACAGGGGTGGGGAGGGGGAGAGAGAGAGAGAAAATCACACACACTGGACTCTAAATCTGTAAGTCAAAATGTGTATGCACACACAGACACATATATATAATCCATACATATGTATAGTTATATATGTATTTGTATACATATAGGAGGGTTTTTGTTGTTGTTTGATTGATTATTTGTTCTTGTTTTTGTGAGACAGGATCTCATGTAGACCAGGGTAGCCTCAAACTAGCTAGGTAGCTGAGGATGCCCTTAAATTTCCGATTCTCTTTCTCCTGCCACCTTAGTGCTAGGTGACATTGTGTGCCACCACACCCAACTTATGCAGCAATAGAGATCCAAGCCCAGGACTTCGTGCAAACACTCGACAACTGAGCCACATCCCCAAGTAGGTAACATTTTAATCTAAGAATTCTAAATAATTAATAAGTGATCTATAAGTCTAGCAAGCTAAGGGAGGAGTAAGTGTTCAAAGTCGATGTGACGTAAGGCAACCGCTGAGCACAATGAAACGGGCTTCTTCTGCAGCCTGCACTCTCGCCCCACCCCTGGCATCCTTCAGTGTTTGGTATCCATGAGAACAAATACTGTCTGTGGCTCACATGATTTGTGGGGTTGGTGGAGTAGGGAGGCTAAAGTTTTCTTCTCATCACAGAAGTAATAAAGTCTGACTGTTGACATCTCAAAAATACTGAAAACACCATAAAGAGAAAAAAAAAACCAACAAACCACTTCTGATTTTCTTATTTCACTATTTTTCTTTATATGGCATAGAGAATGTATCATTTCCTATAGGTTTTTCTCCACAGCCAATGCCTGTTGGAAAGCCTGAATTTTATTCTGTGTGGGGATATCTTATAGTTTTCTTCATTATTTCTATCACAACCCCATCTTTGTTTTAAATATTTCCTTTCTTTTTATGTATGTGTTTCTGTGTATTTTATACACATAAATACTTGCGCGCGCACGCGCGCGTGTGTGTGTGTGTGTGTGTGTGTGTGTGTGTGTGTGTGTGTGTGTGTGCGTGCGCGTGCACACACATGCACAAAGGTGCCCCAGGAGGCCAGGGGAGGGCTTTGAACCCCTGAAGCTGGGGTTATGGCAGTCGTGAGCAGATTCTATGAGGATTCTGGAAACTGACCTTGGGTCCTCAGCAAGATCGGCGAGTACTGTCACCAGCCCAGTGTCTTCGAAGCCCCTCCTTTTTTTATTTTTAAGGAAAAAGATAAAGAACTCTGACATGAACAGCTTTGTGGCTCCAGCTCTTCCTTTCTGAGGAAAGGTTCCAAAAAGGCGAGGCTTTTAAGGGAAGGAACGTTTCTAACTCTCTACAGGCTTGTGTGTCTTTCTCCCCAGAAGGGGCATAGCTCCTCCTGGGATGGTCTTCAATCTTACTTCAGGCCTTGAGCTTGTCTTCTTTCTGTTTTAAAGAACTGCCTTGACGGCTGGTGTAGGTTCAGGGCCCTGGGTACCATCATCAGTAGCATCAGCCAGGTCTGGTGGAACAGGCTGCCTAGAATCCTTGCATTCTGGAGGTGAAGAAGAGATGTCCTTGGCTATGTGGCCCAGCCTTGGCTGTGAGACTCTTCTTAGAAAGGAAAAAAAAAAAAAAATAGAAAGAAACCTTGATTTGATAGATAGTTTTTAAATGACTCAATTCAAAGGGGTTTTGTTTTGTTTTGTTTTACAAGTCTCACTTTTCTTGTGTACAAAAGGAGGGCTTACGAGAGAGGCACCTGCAGAATGACTGGGATTCAATAAATGCTGGCTGGCCAAGTCCCTTCCAAAGCTGTTTGGATCCTATGGTTTGAAATGCCCATAGATTGGAAAAGAAAGTAAGGCGAGTAGCTAGGGGTATGTAAGGAAAAGCATCTATGGCTCAAATATTTAGCATGACATTAACTTACAAATCAAGTTTTCCTTCAAGCTCTCTTCCCAAGAAAAAACCTTCAGTAACCCCCAGTCCCAAGGAAGGGAGACAGTTCCGACCTCCAAACTGTCATGTATAAGAAACAAAAGAAAAGCAACCCCAACTTTGAAAGGAACAGACAGCATCAGCTCAGGATCCCCCAAAACAAGTTTACAGCACAAAGGAGATTTCTTTGCCCCAAAGGGACAGAAGGCTGAGATAAGAGACAAAGGCAGGAGATAGAAGAGGAAGAAGGGGAAGGGAACAAGGGGGAGGGGATAAAGGGAGCACGGGAGAGGGGTAAGGCGGATTTGTCTTGGAGGGGAGTGGAACAAGGGACGGCCTCTGAATGGAGAGGAGACAGATGTCACATAGGAAAATGGTGGTTTATAAAGGGGAAAATGGGAAAGCCTGTGTTAGGGTGAGGTGTTTAACTTTAATTGGGCATGTTAATTAGGTGAGCCCAAGAGGGCTTTTGATCGCTGGACTAAAGTATTTTAATAGTTGGACCTTGGTAGTCAGCCTCAGGAGAAGGAAGTGGTCAAATACAGAATGGACCTTGGAGACTGGCATTAGGAATGAAATCTATGGACTTTTAGCAAGGCAGAGGGAATTGGGGAGAAGGACAAGGCCCGTCAGAGCCATGACCACCACACTTGAGCTAGCCGGAGTCCCTTCAAGTTCTTAACCACAGAAAATGTGATGCCACCCTGAGCTCACCTTAACACGGAGAATGCCACGCAGCCCAAGATGTCCGGCTAACTCACTGCCCGTGCCGCCATATGGAACTGTAGAGAGAAAGTGAAGGCAACTGAGAAGCAGACAACAGATGACAGCCACAGAGAAGGATATGAACAGGAACCTTTAAAGATGGGGAAAGAATTCCTACTGGGGGACACGAGGAGATATGCATACTCATTACCTTCTCGTTATCCTCAAATAATACCACCCAGCTGCGGCTCCCCTCTGAAGTCAAAAAGTTCCCGTGCGTTGGAAGCAGAGAGCAAGAGTTTTCTCCTAACACAGGATGGTGCCAAATGCGAGTGCTTACATAAATAGATCAAGAGTCTCTCCAGCGAAGACACGTCCATGTCCAGGCCTGCCTATGGCCTGACTCTTCCCCTGACTAAATAATGATTAATAGGCTGTGGCAACAGAGTGTGCCAGATACCTGTATTTGGTTATGGATGGAGAAATTATTTATAGTTGCCTGAAGCCAGTGTGGCTGTCTGGTACTTCTATGGCTTTACCTTAAAAAAAAATAATATATATTATAAAGAATATATATATGTGTCTGTGTGGAGGTGTATAATATGAATCTGGTGGGTGTTGCCATCATCAGCCTTCATAGGTTAAAAAAAAAGAAGGAACAATGTCTTCTCAAGTAGTCATGAGGAAAATGAGAAAACAAAGCACGTTGTAAATGAATCCCTGAACCCTGTGTGAGGAATCTTCACAGAAACCACAAAATGTTGGCTTTTGACTAAGTTCCCAAAAGAAAAAGTCCGTTTCCTGTTTGCTTGGGGTTGTATTTTAATTTCTTTTTTGGTTGTGGTTAGATAATTTTCAAGAACATATGGGAAAAGTCTTGGCAGTCAGTCCCTCTCGTCCCCACAGGATTGCAAAAGGAGTGTGCAAATGGAAACGGGACCCAGCACTTCAGCCTGACATGATGCCCCGTGGTGCCAGCCAGCGGCTTCTCAGGGGATAATTTACAGCTGACAACTGAGGACTGGAGAAACCACCCTCAACAACAGTTTACAAAGCTGAGAACAGAAAGCAAAGGCTGCTGAGACAGCATTAGACACACACACAGTGTCACATACACACACACACACACACACACACACACACACACACACACACACATATACATACACACACTCACAGATACACACCCACAATCACATACATACATACATATTCACACAAACATATACACAGACATACACACATAGACACACACAGACACACACATATACACACATTCACACACACATAGATATACACACAGACACACAGACACACACACACATACAGATGCACACAGATGCACACATGCATATATATACACACACAAACTCACACACATACACATACATACATACATACATACATACATACATACCTAGATGCACACAGAGATACACATATACACACACACACGCGCACGCACATTGTCACCTGAGATTAAGTCTGACCAGGCTATTCACAGTGTTAAAAATAATAGCCCCAAGTTTTCCAGAACAGCTCAGCAGTTGCACGTAGTGCTATTTAACCCTAATAACATTAGATGCTTAGAAAAATAAGGAGGACTGTTTAAAACTCCCCAGCCAGCAGGCACTCCCGCTGACTGTTGATGTCGAACACAGCCGTGTCCATAGCCTGAGCTTTTACCCACTAGAACATGTTGTCAAACCCTGATGTTGTAACAAACACTTTTGGTGGAATGGATGGTGTCTTTACCACATCACATATGTTTCCGCTAGGAATAGTAAATGAGCATACCATGAAATAATGAAATAGTTAGGATTTTACACAAATGCTTCCTTACAGAGCCCTCCAGTAGAAACCCTCAGTGCACAGGTAATTAAAGGCATTGTAAATAGTGCATCTTTTACCTTCCATGATTGATAAAACGCTAGGTAGATTGGGTAGGAATAAAAGACAGAGAACATGGATCACAGACATCAAGAACTAAAGTTGGGATGGCAGTCGAGTTTGTGGCCTCAAAAATGTTTTAAAGGGTATTTTTTTGCAATAAATTAACATCTTAGAATTTATGAACTTACAGTACAAATTTCTTAAACTGACACAAGATAAAATGGAAAATATGAATAACCTCATGTCTATTGAAGGAATTAACTTTGGGGCTAGTGATGTGTCTCAACAGGTAAATACTTGGTGGCAGGCTTGATGGCCTGGGTTCAACACCTGCATCCCACGTGTTAGAGGGACAATGGAACCGACTCCCACAATTTCCCCTTAGACCTCCACACAGGCACTGTGATGCCAAGAAAAATAAAAAGAAATTAAATGTGTAGTTTCATTTTTTTTTCTACAAGGAACACTCTAGGTCCAGATAATTTGCTGAGGAATTCTATCAAATATTTATTATAATTTAATCAAGGAGTAAAGAATACCAACCTTGGATAATTTTTTCCAAATACTTGTTTTAAGAGATCAATATATTTTGATTTAAAACAAAACAAAACAAAACAAAACAAAAAAAAAAACAGAAACAGGCTGTGCAGGCTCACACCGTTCATCCCAACACTTGGGAGGCAGAGGCAAGCAGAGGTCCAGCCTGGTCTACATAAAGAATTCCAGGCTACCCAAAAATGTATAGTGAAATTCTGTCTCAAATAAACAAACAAAAATGGGGGGGGGGCGGGTAAAATTACTAGTATGTTACATAAACTTAGGGCTTGGGCAAGGTTTTGCTATATAGCTTAAGCTGGCATCAGACTTGTGGCGATCCTCTGGCCTCAGCCCAGAGCACTGGAATTATAGGCATGTACTACCATGCTCAACCTTCAGATACATTCTGAATAGAACACTGGCAGAGGTTAACTTATCAATACATAAAACAGTATCAGTTGTGGCCAAATTGAGTTAATCTCAGGAACTTGAAATGGTTTTAACTTTAAAATTTCAATATAAGAGGCAGAGGGACTGCTCAAAGGTTAATGGTGCTTGCTGTCCTTGAGGAGGGCTGGAGTTGGGTTCCCAGCATCCGTGTTAGGCAGCTGAGAGCAACCAGTAACTCGAGCTCCAGGGGAATACGATGATCTCTCCTGGCCTCTGACATGACATGCATACTAGTAAAAATAAGCCTTCAGAAATGAAATACCATTCACTATATTAAACAGAACAGATGAGAAAATTTACCAATACATGCAGACAAAAATATCTGGCAAATGTGTCGCACTCATTCATGAATCCAACAAAGAGGAACTCCGATGCTTTTCCTATCAGAAGGGAATGGAATCTGTCCAACCCAAGACACAATGGAAGAGCCTGCAGGTCAGTTTCATACTCCAGACACAATCCTAAGGCAACCAACTGTACGTCAGCAAGAAGCAAGAGTTCCTGATCTGAAAAATGATTTTATTAGTGGAGATAAGACAGGGCAATAAGACAATGAAAAGGAAGTACCTCAGGGTTAGAAGAGAAAAAGTAAAGTGATTATATTTGTAGATGACTTCAATGTTTATGATGAAGTTCCCAGAAAGCAGGGTCAGAAGTTCAAGACCAGCTTTGGTCACTTAGCAAAGTCAACCTGGGCTCTGGGAAACAGTATCCCAAAAAATCAAAATGAGAAAAAACAAAAATAGCATTAACATTTAATAACTTCCAACACTGTAGGTGTTGTGTGTGTGTGTGTGTGTGTGTGTGTGTGTGTGTGATATGCAGGTATGTGTGCATGCTCTTGGCCATGCAGGAACACATAGAGACCAGAGGTTGACAGTCTTGATGTCTTCCTTAGTCCTGTCTCTCTCTCTCAATGTGGGGCTTGCTATTTCAGGTAGGCTGTCAAGCCAACAAGCACCAAGGATCTGCTTGTCCTAGACCCTGACGTACTGGGATTACAGACATATGCCATCATCCCTGGCTTTTCTGTCGGTGCTGAGAATCCAAACTCAAGGCTTGCAGAGTAAGTACACACTTAGCCTAGTGAGCCATCATGTCTGGTGTGCTGTGTTTGCAGTATGTTTTATGCATGCATGTATACATACAGGGATGAATGCTCTCACTGCCATTATGCTTAGGTTTTCTTTTTTCTTTTTTCTTTTAACCAAAACAAGTATTGAGGCAAGTTCTGCAGATTAATTTTTAACTACATGTTGAGTTAACTCTTTACGGCTTGGCCGTCTTTGGTGTGGTGTTCTTTTAGTACTGATTTGCCTCGGTTTGGTTAGAAGCCATGTCTAATTCTCACTTCCCCCAAATGAAATTTTTCACCATAGAAAGTGAAAAGGTTTAAAATAAAAGGTAATTACATCTGTGAAGCACTTTACCAGCTGGAAGACCTAAGTGGCTATTAATTAGGGAAGTCACTGTTTGACTCCTTCCTTATTCTATTCCTTTTAGATCTTTAAATTTATTGCTTTTCAATTATATAATTTATAGGAGGTATGCAATTCAGCTTTCTTTTTCCTACTAAAACACTGTCTTAGTCAGGGTTTCTATTCCTGCACAAACATCATGACCAAGAAGCAATTTGGGGAGGAAAGGGTTTATTTGGCTTACACTTCCATACTGCTGTTCATCACCAAAGGAAGTCAGGACTGGAACTCAAGCAGGGCAGGAAGCAGGAACCTGATGCAGAAGCCATGGAGGGATGTTTCTTACTGGCTTGCTTCCCGTGGCTTGCTCAGCCTGCTCTCTTATAGAACCCAAGACTGCCAGCCCAGAGATGGTCCCACCCACAAGGGGCCCTTGATAACTAATTGAGAAAATGCCTCACAGCTAGATCTCATGGAGGCATTTCCCCAACTGAAGCTCCTTTCTCTGTGATAACTCCAGCTGTGTCAAGTTGACACAAAACTAGCCAGTACAAATACCCAATGTGATCAGAAAGGCAGAAGAAACCTGATGGATTAATGGGTCACTTTGTCTTTACGCAAGTACAAGATCAGATGAACACTACATGTAACTAACTGTGTTTCCAAGAATGCTGCCCTATAGAAGAATGCAAATTAGTTGTTCCTAACCTTTTCTCCCTTCTTCCTGATGGGCAAGACCACTTAAGTGACACCTAGCATCACAATGTCTTCAGACAGGCCTGGTTCTTGTAAAAATACTCACCCTATCCATGCTGGAATTGGCAGCCTTTCCTGGGATTTCATCTGTCCATGTCATCTGCACTGATTCTGATGAGGACCAACCGGCAGGCAAATGTCCACGGAAAGTGAGTGGAATGAAAGCAAACAAATCTAAGGAAATGGGTAAGGAAAGGGTTAAATAAGTCAGGGTTCTAGAGCGTATGTAAAGGAAAGCTGGGGTTTTGTTTGCTTGTTCCGTCTAGATTAATTAAGATGCTTTTCTGTGTCCAGTGGGCTCCTGCCTCTACTCTCAAAGCCAACGGGAAGCTGTTGTCTGGTTATGTATATTAGTAGTAGGGAAAGTGAAGTGGAAACCTATGGTTTCTTTGGAAAGTCAGTTGTGTTGGATGGCAGACACATGACAGAGTGCTTTGACAATGACAGTGGACTGTATTTGTTTGCCTGGCTGTTTCTTAACGATCATCGTTTGTCGTGGCTTCATAGAAAGAAATGCACCAACCATCTTCTAGTGGTGTTCTGGTGGCTTCTTGCTGCTTTTACATACTCGGGCCGATTGGCAGAGTGATACCAGCTGATTTAGACTCTTGTAGATTTTTCCTAAGACAGACTCTCTCAGGTGGTGAGGCAGGACCCCTGGGAGGACACATGATGTTTGGAGGGAATATAAATAGAACCCAACAGATAGTGAAAGGGGGCTTGCATAGCTAGCTTTGCAACACTTCATTGAGAGGCATGGCAGAGAACT
Organism: Mus minutoides; assembly: GCA_902729485.2. Classification (NCBI taxonomy): domain Eukaryota; kingdom Metazoa; phylum Chordata; class Mammalia; order Rodentia; family Muridae; genus Mus; species Mus minutoides. Next base: position 1,745,792 of record LR749709.1, read on the forward strand.
TCTCCTGGCATCCCCATTGGTTCTGGCCATTCCTGCTGACTTGTGCTGATTCGGTGAAGGCCTGGCTATTTCTGCTAGGCTATACCACATTGCTGAATCTCATTTGCTATCCTGATGATGGACTGATGGTGTTTGCGGGTGGTTCAGTCTGCTGCTGGTGATATGTGAAATTTCTCCAAGTGAAACTGAGCTGCTGATACTCTTTGGTTATGACATTCATTCCCTAGAACAGCTCATTCTATTAATATTAAAACAGAGTATTGAATACAATTGGCCCAAGGGAGGTCACTGAATAACAGATGAGAACTGAGAAACTAGAATTAAGTATCTCCTGACAACGCATATTGCATTTGCTCCAAAGAACTGTTTCTTAACAAGTCCACTTCCCTCATATCTTAACAACCTTTTTTTTTTTCCTAATACCTGTAGTGGGGTGTGGGCTAGAAGAGCAGTTAAAGCATTTAAGAACCCATATTAAAAGTAGGATTTAAAAAGAATTTAAGCCATTAGGCCAGAGTATATAAACGTCTCAGAGAGTTAAAATTGATTTGTGTAGCACATCATCAATACTATCTGAACAGGTGGGAAACCGACAGCTCAACCATGAAGCAGGAGGAGGCCCAAGATGAATGGTCTTCCGCCAGGAATTTGCACTCTGAGAATATGTGACCTACAATCTGACAGTTTGGGTGCCTGGATTTCTCACTGCCCCAGAATATGAGACAGCGAATGCAAATGACTCCCCACAGCAAACAGTGTTGGGACAAATCGAAACTGAGCTGCTGTTACTCTCTGGCTATGACATTCATTCCCCAGAACAGCTCATTCTCTTAATATTAAAACAGAGTATTGAACACAACTTGGTCCAAGGGAGGTCACTGAATAACAGATAGAGAACTGAGAAGCTAGAACTAAGTACCCCGTTCTCTAGCAACATTTTAAAATGATGACCACAAATGAAGATCACGTTGTCTATTTTAAAAAAAGGAATTCAGAGGTAGGGAGATGGCTCAGGGGAGAAGAGTGTTTGCGGCACAAGCATGAAGACCTGAGTTCAAATCCCCAGCGTTATGTAAAAAGCTGAGCATGCCCATTACCCGCAGCACTGTAGAGGGAAGAAGATCGCATGGGACTGAGTGGTTGCCAACTATTCTTAAGGTTCAGTAACTGACGGTCATTGTCTCAAGGGAACAAATGGTGGAGCAGGGCACCCACTCCTTCCTCTGACCTCTGCCTATGTGCACTGGTACTCATACTAGTTACACACACACACACACACACACACACACACACACACACAGATGAGGGGGGAGGAAGAACACTGATGAAACAGACACCCTTAGTGTCTGACCCTTTCCCTCAGCCTAGATCTGATTGTAGCTGCAGAGGTAGGGGTGCTTACTGGACAGGTAAGTCTTAGGTGGTGCTAGCACTGAGTTGTACTACTATCCTGCAGAAGCAACTTCCACGTGGCCCGGACTGGAGAGCATGAAGTAGGAGAGTGGCCCGGACTGGAGAGCATGAAGTAGTAGAGTATACAGCCTCCATCTGTTCAAGAGACAGTCAGGGAAAGATCCCCGTATACTTCCCTAAGTTTACAGCATCAAAGGCCCTGCTGCCTACAGCAGTGACTGTGACCTTGGCGGTGCAGCCTCATTTTGGTTTTTCTTTCTGCCATCTCCTCTCATTCTCTACTAACTCCTACTTTCTGAGGTCACTTCCCAATGAACCCCCACCCTGGACTTGAGATCTTGTCCCAGCCTTCAGTGAGGAATCCATACTAAGAAAATTAGTATTCAAGTTATTTTTATGTTACAATCTTTCTTTTTTGTTAAAGATTTATTTATTTATTATATGTAAGTACACTGTAGCTGTCTTCAGACACTCCAGAAGAGGGCATTAGATTTCGTTACGGATGGTTGTGAGCCACCATGTGGTTGCTGGGATTTGAACTCAGGACCTTCGGAAGAGCAGTCGGTGCTCTTAACCACCGAGCCATCTCGCCATCCCCTTATGTTACAATCTTATACAGTTTAATAAGTGGATTTAAATGCATTTGCCAAAAATTTAAAAAACAAGCTTTATATTGGCTGTTTTTTTTTTTATTAAAATGATATTATCTGGATAGACAGCGGTAATACAGGCTTCCCACTGTGTCTCTGATGACAGCTTCATCTCCACATGCTGTCTCATCAACAATGCAGGCATCCCGGAACACAGTGCCAACAGCGATCCTAAAATACTTTGTAAGTTGCTTGTTTGGAACTTGAAATGTATTTTCTGAGAGAAAATATTGCATTACTCAACAGAAAATGTCCCAAATGGCAAAAGATAGCCCCATGCAGAGAATTACTCACTGGCCTAGTGTTCTGATTTCCAAGATAAAATAAAATAAAATAAAATAAAATAAAATAAAATAAAATAAAAAAAAAAATGCATGCAGCCCCGAAGACCTGGGCTCCCAAACATTCATTCCTTGCAGATGGCTGGGCCTTGAGGCCCTTGGTAACTAGGAGGGACAGAAGCTATTGTCAGAGGGCAACGTCGTTCATAGCCATCATGCCCATATACTAATGTGGGAAAATAGACCCGTAAATAACTGTATTGGGTTAGACAGGTTCAGGATTTATGTTCCAACCCTTAGACCATGACCTTATCCGGAAAGAGGAATTTTATATATGTAGTGCCTTGAGTTATGCTGAGGTCATGATGGCTTAGGGTGGACTCTAAATCCAATGAAGAAAGACAGAAACACACACACACACACACACACACACACACACACACACACACACGCAGCAGGACAAGAAACTTGGCGATGAACACAGCAGCTAAGTAAGCAGTGCACTTACAAGCCAGGGAGACAGAGAGATTGCTAGGATCCACCAGTAGTGTCCAGAGACAAGGGGAGGGTTCGTACCCACAATCCAAAGGGTGGGCAGGGACCAGGCAACACTGGATTTTGGGTTCTAGCTTCTGGAACTACAAGAAGATAAAATTTCTGTTGTGTTATATCATTAGGTTTGTGGCAATTTCTTAAGGAAGCCCCGAAAGCTAATACAACTTCAAAATTCTGTAAGCTAGGCTGGGGCTTTGGACCAATCAAATAATCAATAAATCATCAATTCTCAAATATAAGGACCCCCCACCCGCTCCCATTTTCCAATTTTCAGGGTTACATAGTCAATTCCTTGATTGCAAAAGTTGTCAAGAGGCTGGATCAGGATGGAATTCCTCATCTTACTTTAAAATGTAAAACGTGTTAAATAGGATCTAATGTAAGCCATATCTAAAACCAGGGTTCTACTTCTAAATGCTTCTAGAATGAGAGTAATGTTGACATACTGAATGTCTGGTGAGTGACTGGACCTGTGTAACTCACTGTGGTCCTTTGAGTAGGTTTAGCCCCCATAGACTCATATATTTGAACACTTGGCCCATAGAAGGTGGAGAAATAGGATGTGTGGCCTTATTAGAGGAGGTGTGGCTTTTTCTGAGGAAGTTTGTCACTGTGGAGGCAGAGCTTTGAGGTCTTAAGTGCTCAAAGTACACCCAGTATGAAACAAATCCAGTCTTCTCCTGCCTGCTTTTAGATCAAAATGTCAAAGTCCTGAATCCTCCAGGGCTATGTCTGCCTGCAAGCTGCCATGTTTTCTGCCATGATGATAAGGGACTAGACCTCTGAAACTGTAAGCCAGCTTCAACTAAATGTTCTTACCTTTAGAAGATGTTTTTGTTTGGATGGATGTAGATTCTGGAACTTTGGATTTGGAAAGCAGAAGATTGCTTTAAGGGCTTAAGGGGCCATCTGAGTAGGACTATGGGAGATAATCGTGCTGAGGGTGATATGAACTCCCGGGGGCCTGGCTCAAGATGTTTCAGAGGAGAATTTTAGTATGTTGCCTAGAGATTGTCCTAGTGATATTGCGGTAAAGAATGTGGCTGCTTTTTGTCCTGGTCCAAAGAGTCTGCCTGAGGCTAAGGTAAAGAGATTTAGATTAATCACATTGGCAACTAAAGTCTCAAAAAAGCTTAGTTTCGACTTTGTCCTGTTGATCACTAGCATTTTGATCAAACAGAGCAACCTAAGGGGGAAAAATTACAAAATGTATGGTTCAAGTAGTCAAGGGTACCAGGAAGTAGAATGGAGCTAAATCCTATCTTCAAGGAGATAAACAGATTAAGGGAGTGGTAACCTTGGGGCATGATCCCACTCCCTTAAGTTTATTGTTCATGCATTTGCAGTTGAATGTGGAGTTATGTTAGGTGTTACTATGATTTGGTTATTGTTTTCATTTGGACATAAGGAGATATGGTGTCAAATTGACCAGGGAAGAAATTTGATGGCTGTTCTCAGTTGTCAATTTGACTGCATCTGGAATGAACTACAACCCAGAATTTATAAAGATCTTGTGAAAAGGTAAAGAAAGACGAAGGTCCAGGCATGGTGGTATTTAATGCCTTTCATCCCAGCACTCAGTAGACAAGAGTCATGCAGATCTCTGAGTTCCAGGTCAGTCTACAGACCAAGTTACAGGACAACCAAGCTTAGGCAGTAAAGGAGTTGGAAAACAGAAAGCCGGTGAGGATGTGATAGAACAAGGGGGCCATGTTCCAGCCCCAGCAAGCAGCACAACTCGGGAGCTTTGACCACATGGCTCAGGCTTTAGAGTCAAGAATAGGAGGGACTACTAGGACACTTGATGCTGGTTAGCTAGAGCTAAGAAATTAGTGCTGATTGTGAAGAAATAAGCATCACTGGTAAAATCTTCTAGAAACTATTTTCTGAGAGCACAAAGAAGCTGTGTTCCAGACATAAACAAGGTTGTACCTTCTGCTGGTAGCTGTGCTTGGTAATATGTAAGAATCACTCAGATGGTACTGGTTTTGAAGGTATGAAGGGTTCATGGAGAACAGCTGAGGCTTGGCACTATGAGAGGCCAGGAAAGGCCATTGGTGAAGTTGCAAGCTTAGTTGCAGTTGATGGCCCAAAACTGAAGGGATCATGCAAAGAAGTTGAGACTTGGCACCATGAAGAGAGCCTATGAGAGGCTATTGGTGAAGTGTAGTTCAGTAGAAGACCTCAGTATAGTGGAGATACCAGTACCGTGGGATGACTACCAAGAACAGCAGAAGCAAATGGAGTAGAGTCAACCAGACTCTACTATAGTCTACAATGCTACAGAGGGCAGAGCTGAAGAAGAAGTAACACAAATCCTTTGGAGGAGACCAGAAGATCATGTGTGGATCTCAGACATTGGAAGAAGAAGCCGTAAAGTTGAAGTTGCCTTGGAGACCCCACGATGTTTGAGTTGCCAGAACCATGGGATATATGGTTGGTTCCCTGTTAGCAGCTGAGGAAAGCTACTAACCCGGAGTGGAACCAGCCCAAGAGAAAGAAGCTTTTTCCAGTCAACAAGGATGAAATGAGTTGGAGATCTGAAGAGCGCTTTGACATCAGACATGGAGATGCAGAGTTCGGAGCTTGCCAAGCTGGTTTTGTGTCTTGGTTTGGTCCAGCACTTCCTCACTATGACACTTTGGAATACTAACGTGTATCCTGTGGTATTGAGTATACAATCTGTTTTTTGATTTTGATTTTATAGAGGATTGCAGTTAAAAGATTGCATGAATCTCAGAAGAGACTTTGAACTTGGGACTTCTAAACAATGTTGAAACTGTCATAGACTGTGGGGACTTTGGAAGATGGATTAAATGTATTTTGCTTTATGCTATGGCTAGGTATGACCCCCAAAGACTCATATGTTTGAACAAGCCTATAGGAGCTACAGAGTGAAATGTAGTAGTTTGAAAATGCTTGGCCCAGGGAGTGGCACTATTAGGAGGTGTCACCTTCTTGGAGTAGGAGTAGCCTTCTTGGAGGAAGTGTGTCACTATGGAGGTGGGTTTTAAAGCTTCTATATTCAAGTTACACACAACGTAGAAGAAAGCTTCCTCCTGACTATGCATGGAAGAGAGTCTCCTTCTAGATGCCTTTGGATCACGTTGTAGAATTTTCAGATCCTTCTCCAGTACCATGTCTACCTGTAGGCTGCCATGCTTCCTGCCATGGTGATAATGGACTGAACCTTTGAAACTGCAAGCCAGCCCCAATTAATTGTTTGCCTTTATAAGAGTTGTCTTGGTCATCGTGTCTCTTCACAGCAATAGAATCCCAAGATAAGACAGGTGGGAAGTTGTTTGGGTTGATAATGTACTTGCTATGTAAGCCTGGAGTTCTCATGTAAAACTAGTCAGGTACGACAGCCACTTGTCATCAACCTGGCACTCAGGAGGCAGGGACCAGGGATTCCCAGGCAAGCTAGTTAGCCAGACAGCTTTAGGTTCTTCTAGAGACCCTGCCTTAATAATTAAAGCCAAAGAGAGATCAAGGAAGACACTGGACATCAACTTTGGGCCTCTATACACATAAGCTCACACACACATGCACACAGATAGGCACACTCACAAACATGGGAAGGGACACATACAAGCAGACAAAATTAAGAATAATGATATAGCTCTCCTTTTCATCTGCTGAAATATGGTAGTAACAAGACCTGCAGGAATGTCCATGAGTAGATCATCTTAGTTATCAAAAATTGCCCACAAAGAGCTTTATCAGCACAGAAACACAATTTCATAATTATTTTCTTTCTTCAAAATTCTGCTGAAACCATTAAACACTGAAAGCCAACACCAAAATTTAACTGATAGATGCAATCATGACCTAAATGTTACAACTTAAACAGAACTGGATCCAGGATCTGTAGATTTAAATGCAAAGTGTAAGCCAAATCCATATTTATAAGGAAATGGGATACAGTAAGGGAATTTACGACCTCTGATTCATTTTAACAAACAAATAAATTATATAAAAATGTCTCTTAGTCCTATAAAAAATTCTCCAGCCTCATTCTTCATTCCTGTATGAAATACTAGCAACGTCTACCCCATTGTGCCTTCATTATTTGTCAATTAACCTATCATTAACTGTACCTCTGATCACTGATGATGAACTATGATACTTAAGGAAATGCTTGCTGAATACTTCCAGTCAATACTCCCTCTGCCATGTCATGACACACTAGTAATGCCAGGGTTAGTGTGTGTCTTTCCCTAGGAGTACTTTCTCTGACTAAAGGGAAGGCTAATGTCACCGTTGGAAACTGCAGAGGCAGAATCTCTCCTTCCTCGTGGCCTGCAACCTTATTTCTGTTTCCTCTAGATTTGGAAGTTGGCGTGCATTTTGCATTTTTTGTAGGCATTTCATAAAGCGCACTTCTTTGTATAACAAGGCAGGGTTTAGCCGTTCACCTGTTCACCCACAGGTAAGTCAGTATTTGCTCATGTTTTGTATTTCCAATGTAGAAATGCTCCAATCATAAAATCTAGAACCTCATAATACACTCAGTGCATTTATGACAACATTATTTCATGAAAACTTGTGAGAAAATGAATAATTATAATGGCCAGAAGGAAACTGCAGAATGTGATTTTTTTTTTCTTCTATCAGACTTTCTACTGTTGGGGGATTTAATTTGTGCTTACGTGGTGTATTAGTCAGGGTTCTCTAGAGTCACAGAACTTACAGACTTATATAGTAAGGGAATTTGTTATGTTAACTTACAGTCTGTAGTCCAACTCCCCAACAATGGTCAGCTGTGAATGGGAGGTCCAAGGACCTATTAGTTGCTCAGACCCACGGGGTTAGTAGATTCCAACAGATGTGCTGCCAAGTAAATGCAAGCAGGTGAAGAAGAGTGAATCTTCCTTCTTTCAATGTCCTTATGTAGGTCTCCATCAGAACATGTGGCCCAGATTAAAGGTGTATACCACCAAATAGACTTGGATCTGAGACTTTTTTTGTCCCAGGCTGACCTTGAACCCTGAGATCTCCTTGCCTTAGTCTCCTGGCATTAAAGACCTGTACCAACTTGCCTGGGCCTGAGATTTTCATGGCCACTATGTCTCAAGATCTCCATGCCAAGATCCAGGTCAGAAACTTGTGCCTCCTAGCCTCAAGATCTGGATCACAAGTGAGCCCTCCAATTCTGGATTATAGTTCATTCCAGATATAGTCAAGTTAACAACCAGGAATAGCCATCACACATGGGAATTCACACATTGCCAAAAGTTGGTTTGGTTTTTTGACTGGTCAATAAAGAGCCAGTGGCCAATGGCTGTGCAGAGTGATAGAGGTGAGACTTTTAGGATTCCCAAACACAAGACCCAGAGAAGAGAGGGGTCTGCCATGAGAGGGACATAGGATGGACCATGACACGAAGGAGCAGTAGGGTGAGACAGCCAAAATGTAGGTGCAAAGTGAAAGCAGCCCCATGGGATGGCTGCCCAGAAGGAAACGGAGCAGCAGAGATAAAATATAGATTTAGAAACTGTTAACTCAGAAATACCAGAGGGGAGTATGTGCTAGTCACAGGGAGGTTCGGAAGTGGCCCAGTCGTTGAGCAAGCCAAGGCAAATGAAAAATATAAAAGTTGCATGTGCGTGTCTTTCATTTATGATTCCAGAGCTCTTAGGAGGGTGAAGAGACACTCGTGCACCTGCGGGGAACATAGAGCAGACTTTTAAATATTTACCACTACCTTCTACCACAGGGGATGGAGACAGAATAGAACGGAGGATGAGCAACAGGAACTCTGGTGCATGTGGGACTTGCTTATAAAATGAGCAATGGATATGGCTGCAGGCCAGTCACCTGGGTCACTTGGAGCTGTACAAGATCACTCCCATGTGAAACACAATCTTTATCAAAGTATAAGTAAGAGCATACACTTACTTGAAGTGTAGCTATTAGTACAGTCAGCACAGCAACTGTGTAGAACTTCAGTTGATATAAGATTGTTTNAAGAAATGTGCACCCTATCCCTCACAAGACACTCATGTAAGCACCAGGACGCATGCTCCACTCCCCATACACAGGAACACCATTATCAGAACTCAAAGCTTGTGGATTAAAAGTACATATTCAGAAAGTTCAGGTTAAAAGTCCAGCACGGGATATTCATACTGCTTGCTGGGACCCATATCCCTCTAGGCTTTACCAAATAAATTCCTCTCCATACCACTCAGCTAAGCCTCTCCAGGTATCACATCTCCAGCCCCCAGATGTGCCAACAAGCCTACGATGTCTGTCCTGGTCTGACAGTTCTTTGGCTGCCTTTAGATTCACAGTCTCTGCTCAGGTTAGATGCGTTCTCGCCTTCCGAGCAGGAAGATGCTGGGGCCAGCACCAGCCAGCCCACATTAGTTACTGCTGAAATGAGTCACATAGGATGAAGCTGGGGAATAGAATGGCATTCCTAAGCTTGAAGTCAGCATGGACACCCAGCCCTAGATGACATGGGAGCCACCAGGACCTATCTTCTTTTCAATTATAAAACTCTTCTTTCTTCTGTTTTATTTATTGTTATGTGAGTGTGGGCAGGCACTTGCCATGGCACGAGTGGAGAGCTCAAAGGAAAACCTGGTGGCAGTTATCTTTTTTTAACATGTGGGTCCTGGGGATGGATCTCACGTCTGGCTTGGAGGCAAGCACTTTTACCCATCTTGTTGGCCCTGACACCTAAATGAGGGGGAGGGTCCAGACTCAATTCACAATAATTCATCTGTTTCCGCAAATCTACTATAATTAGACTATCCATGCCAGTGGGATTGACCCCAGGGTGTATCTTGTCTATTCTGGATCTATTGACATTTTTTTTCCCCATTAAGGAAATCTGGGTCACCACTTTCCTGCTCATGATCAACTTCTTTCTTTCTCCCGCAAGTGAGAAACAGCCATCACAGAACTGCCTGCGTACGCTTGGCTCCACATAATTAAACTAGGTACTGGAAATGATTGCAGTCTTCTAGTGTAAGTTTTGCAGCCGTCGACGCCACATCGAAACCCACAGGTCCAAACCTCTGTGTCCCTCTGTACACTGTCCAGCCCAACCTCTGTGAGGGAGGGTCTCCCACTCCCAAGCTCGAAATGAGTCCAGACGGTTAATATCTCCAGAGGCTATTTACAATCGGATGACAGAGACATCTTTTGTTAGTATTGGGGTGCCCTCCCGCCGACCCCATGAACCCTGTCTGGCCCCCAAGCCCCTGTTCTCTCCTCTCTGGCAGATAACAAGACATGGCATGCACAGCCCGGGCCTCTCCTCCTCTCATCCGATCCAGAACGAAGCAAAGGAGAGCAGTTACCAAACAGAAAAGTGACGGTGATAAATACTCTTCAGTGCTACATCTGATATGATTAACAATTTATTTTGGCAACACCCAGGAGGGATTTCATATGGTTTGACTGAATTCAGTGGGACTCCTGCCAACAGAACGAGGAACACTAAGAAATAGTCCAGGCTGAGGGAGGCAGGGGAGGGGGTGCACATCTTGTTATATTTCATAGCCTTGCCTATGATCTGGAGATCCGCCGTCAGCTGTTGCTCAACCCTCCCATTTCCAACTGCTCCTCCACTGTTGTCTGGCGAGGCTGCGGTTGATGGATGGATTTATAATGAGCGCTGTAGATAGCCCCGAGGACAGCGCTTCGCAAGAAGGGAAAGGAAGCAGGTGGCAGCCAAATATTTTGCAATCTACAAGTATTTCTAAAATATGGATGTTCTATCCCGGTTGTCAGCTTTAAGAAGCACAAACACTACGGGCGGTGGACTTCCACCGTTCCAGCGGAAATTCAGTTTCAGGAAGAAAGAAAGGTTGGTCTTCTTCCTTCTTCGCTGGAGCGGATGGAGCCGATGGTCCCTTCTGTGAGGAGGGTCTTTCACAACCACGACATTGTTTGTGTTGTTACTTCTGGCCGGCTTGATTTCTCCTCAAGAAGAATTTAAAAGGAGGCCCTGGGCACATGCCCCTGAGTACGAATCCCTGTTTGTCCCTTCTCTCTTTTTCTTTTCTGGGACTTGTTCACCTGCAGAGAACAGAGATCCCCATACATCTTTAACACATGTGAGAAGCCAGCAGGGAAGTCCTGGCTGAGGGTGGCTCTATCTACTTGCTTGGAAACTTAAGGCACAAGAGGAAACCACCCATAGCTGTCAGCTGCCTCTTCTTCTTCCTCTTCTCTTCCTTTATCTCCTCCCTCTTCCTTCTCCTCCTTTTGAGGTGAGGGTGGGGGAAGCTGAACTCTGGCTGGATGGAGGGAGGGGCTTAAGAAATCTTTTGTCCTCAGCTTTTCAAGGCAGAGACTCCAAGCATATGTAATGTGCCCAGAAGCCATATTCTGGACATACTTAATTGTAACATTCTCAATAATAAAGATAGTGTCTTGACTCTGCCTCAATCTATTCTTTTACCTCTCAACCAGTTCTCAGTCTGAACCTGGGAGAGAAAGGTGTGATTCTGTTTCCCCCAGGTACTTACGTGGTGGCTGATTTCATCCCAAACAACATAGGTTCTCACAAGGTTTACTCTTTTGAGTTGAACATTTCCTCCCCCTTGAGTTCCATTCAAAGAAATCCCTTCAGGTGCAGTGTTGGCTTATCCTGGCCAACTGCCTGCTTAGCGACGTGGGACAGCACTTGGCCTACACACTTAAGTTAACTCTTCATTGCACACTCCCAGCGCTCACACAAAAGCGCAAAACCAGATTTCACCTCATTCAGCCTTCCTCTGGTGCAGATTCTCAAGGTCATATTAGAGTGTAGAAAAGCTTTGATGTCCAGACAGCAGTTAGATGGAGTTAAAATTGGCACATGACTCGGTTTTGATCTTTAGTTGAGAGATCAGCCAACAAGGGCATGAACACTATTAAACTAAATGTTAATGTTAGCGAGGAGGGGAAGAAAGCCAGAAAAACAAAGAATGTCTCTCAACTCCCCCTCCCACCCTGATCTACAGCTAAGACATTTGTCAATCATTGTGTGAGCCAGGAGTGCTGTCAAGTGTTCTAGTATCAATGAGAAGGCAATAAATAAGAACTTGTGTCCACATCTGTAAGATGAAATCAATAGAGTAAGGCCCTGCTATTAATCTCTCTAAGGCTTTCTCATCCTGCACTATCTTTAATCTTTGATGTTTGCCTTGGGAAGTAGATGTTATCTCCATTTTAAGACCTTGGCAAACTGAGGCCCCAGCAGATAGAGTAAAACTTGTTTGAACTTACCTGGTGACTATGTATCGCCAGGTAACACATGTGACTGTCTGGTTCAAATCTGCATTTTTGGACTCTTTGCCCTACTGTTGTGACCTCTAAGCCTTATATGCTTTAAAATACAATAAAACTTTGGGTTGATTGTTATGATTGGTTTTTGTTGTTGTTCATGAGATGGAACCCAGAGCTTCATACATGTTATGTACATAGCCTACTACATTCACTCCATGATCTTAAATATGATTATTTTGGGGGGGTGTATGTGTATGATGTGTGGGCTTGGGAACTTAAGAAATAGCTTTTCCTCTCTAACCATTATTAACTTCACACATGTGTATGTTTGCGTGTGCATATCAACATGTATGTGGGCATATGCAGCACACATACGGAGGTCATAAGATATATTTTCTGAGGCTGTTGTCCCTTCCCACCATATGGGTGTAGGGATTGAATTCAGGTTGCCAGGCTAGACGGCAAGCACCTTTACCAGCTGAGTCATTTTTAGCCCAAGAGGACAACTTTTGGGAATTGGTTCTGACTGTGTACCTTGTGTGAGGAAGGGTTTCTCTTACTGTTTATGCCATTCTGTCATACTCCAGGCCTTGGGCTTCATGGCAATTCTCCTGTATCCATCTCTTACGTAGCTATAAGAACATTGGGATTACAGCTGCATGCTACCATAACAGCTTTTTGGACATATCAGGGATCAACAGTCAGATCTTTTGGGTTGCTATAGTAAGCTCTTTTTCCCACTGAGCTATCTCTTGTGCCCATGACTAGTGCTCTTATGGTGCTATGATTTACAATGATGAAGAAGACTGATAACAGGTATGTATTGGAATAACGATAGTATGGCATTATTCAGAAGATACTGTGACCTACTTACATTAATCTTTGTCTTCGGATTTAGAAAAGACACTGATGACACATAGCTAACTGTGCTGTGAGCGGACAGGGGAAAACCTGGTGTCAGTCAAGGTCCAGTTTACCCATATTCAGAGGGTTATTCATGTACTTGACCCTAATAAATGAAATCCTAGCACTCCAGAGCAAAGACATTCCTGAACGTTGGTGTGCTGAAAGGGAAGAATAGTTTGTTTGGGCTCTAATGTGAGTAACGTGAGGTTTCAGATGAGATCAAGCAGGCAGAGGTCTGGAAGACAACTTGACATAATGAAGAGAGAGTACAGATGTAATTGGGATGTCAGCAAGCGCCCATAGCACAGGTCTGATTAACCCCTTCACTGCCCTCTGCTGCTCCTGGTCATCCTCTCTCACTGCCTGATACCTGGGGCTCTCATCTCTGCATATGCCTCACCTGTTCTGCAAAGCCTTCTGAACTATCTTGTTCTTCATCATCCACACATCCACAAAAGCCAGTCTATCCCTCTGTCTCTAAAATTCACACACCAGCACTATTCCCAGATGGGTAAGAGGACTGGGGCTTCTACCTGAAGAGAAAAAGCCAGAAGCACACAGTTTTAGGTGCTTTGTAAAGCCCTTTCCTGGAGGATGTTTCACTTGATTTTCACAATAGCTTTGAGGCAAGGAAGGTCCTGGTATCATCTCACAGATAAGGAAATCGAGGCTCTCAGAATCAGACTATACTAATAAAGGCAAGACCAGCAAAATGACAACCACCTACCACATGTGTGGGGTCTTACCTTCTTAATAGCATTTTCTAGGCTTCTGCACCAACAGCTATTAAGTATCCGTGAGAATAACTCCATAATAATGATAAAATAAATTCCCTTCATTGTACAGCAATTTTTAAAAAAATACCCATAAAATCATATTAAGTCTATTGAAGCTAATGTTGAATTCAAATGCAATAAAGTAACTGTGTAAATGCTTTGCTAAAAGGACAGCACCCTAATTAAGAAGATTGTTTAAAAGATGGAGCTCATGAGTGCATCTATTACACAGGATTTACTAGAACTCATTGTACCCACAACCATAAAGTAGGACCAGCTGTTGCCTGGAACATAGAAACAGACTAATGAAGTAGAAGGTAGGCATTGTAGTGAATCTTGTTAAAGTGAGGGTGCCTTCCTGTCTCCTTAATCCTTTCTTCCTTTGTGTATCATTTAACTGAAGGCTTCATAGCATCTTCTGGGTGGCAGATTCTGTATTTGTGGGTAGGTTTTCCAGTTTGAGCCTTCTCTATAAATGACATCTTTGTTTGAAATGAGTCTGGGGGTGGGAGGGTGAGTATTCAGCTTATAATTGCAGATTATAGTCAATCACTGTGGGGAACTAAATGTAAGAGTTTAAAACAGGCACATCACATCCATAGTCAAGAGCAAAGAGAATACATGTATCCTGTTTGATGGTTCTCAGCTAGCGTTCTCCTTTCTTAGGCTGTTTGTTCAAAAACCCCTGCCTAGGGAATAGTGCTGCCCTCAGTCGGCTGGGTTTTCCAAGGTTAAATAACAATCAAGGCAATCTCACCACAAACATGTCCAAAAGCCAACCTGACCTAGACAAATTCCTCATGAAGACTTTCTTCCCAGGTGAATGTTAGGCTGCGTCAAGTTTACATTTAAGCTAACTAGCACAATCCACTCCTTGCCAACTTAAAACACAAACATCACTTAGAGTCCTAAATTTTTATCCCATCTCCCAAAAGTCTCATGTTAATATCATAGTATAAAATTCAATACACCTCTAAAAAGAAAGAAAAAGTACAAACATCTTTTTAAAAAATCCCAATACTTTAGAAGGCCAATGTCTTTTTCTTTTTCTTTTTCTTTTTCTTTTTCTTTTTCTTTTTCTTTTTCTTTTTCTTTTTCTCTTTCTGGCTACAAACTCAAGTGACTTGATTTACAAAAGTCCACAGCTTTTCTAGCATTCCTTGGGAGCAGAATGTTAGTCTATAATGTGTTCTTCATTTGTTTACAACACTCTTGGTGCCTCCATCTTTGTCTGGCTTTCAGCTAATGAGTCATGGTTGGGACCTGCCATGTAGCTCCTTCACCAGAAAAGCCTATAGCTTATCAATACAGCGGGAAAGAATAATCTGAAGAAATTTCATGTGTATCTCTCTATGATGCTATGATGTTGGCTAAAGGAGGCACAGGATATGAACACACTGGAACCAAACATTGTGGTTGTACAGAATGACTATTACAAGCCTTCAAGCAGTAATAGTCTGGGGATTGAGCTCAGCAATCAGGGATGTGGTTTGTTTTGTGTTAATTACCATATTGCACTCTGGGAGAGAAACATCTTCTCCCCAGTTATTTCATGTGTGTGTATAGAAAGTAGAGCAAGCCCTGACTAGCCTCCCATCGGGACTCTGTGTCACATTCAACACAGTAAAAATGAAACCATTCCAAGTGTTCCCACCAGAAAAGACGAAGCCAGGAAATACAGAATTTACTGAGTGTTTGGAAGAGCTGGAGGAATGGAAATCTGCTGGTTTCAAGGTCAACTGGGACAGCTGCCAGCTGGAGGTCAGAGCACCTGCTGCTAGTGCCACTGCTGACTGGTGCTGGTGACCAGGAATTAGAGTGTGCACTACAGCTGCTGCTTGCTTTTGTTGGCCCTTGCTTGTCCAGTGCACAGCTGTAGAAAGAGTTCCCCCTCTCCTTTATGTTCCGAGTATCACTGAAATACGTTTTACTGATAGACCTCTGGCTGTCTTCCAGATCTCGATGGGAGCACAAATGAGGGTAGTCACAGGTACCTTCTGAAAGTAGTTGCTGTCATTAATATTGGCTGTCACCTTTCCAGGACCCAGAATCACCTAGGAGACTGATTTCTGGGCTTGTCTGTGAGAGAGTGTCCAGATTATGTTAATTAAGAAAGAAGATGCAGCCGGGCGTGGTGGCGCACGCCTTTAATCCCAGCACTTGGGAGGCAGAGGCAGGCAGATATCTGAGTTCAAGGCCAACTTGGTCTACAGAGTGAGCTCCAGGACAGCCAGGGCTACACAGAGAAACCCTGTCTCAAAAAAACAAAACAAAACAAAAACAACAACCAAAAAACAAAACAAACAAAAAAACAAACAAAGAAAGGAAGGAAGGAAGGAAGGAAGGAAGAAAGAAAGAAAGAAAGAAAGAAAGAAAGAAAGAAAGAAAGAAAGAAAGAAGACACGATAGGACCAGAGGTGAAGAGGACACAACATCTGACCCAACACTGGGAGTAACTGGGACCAGCAGGACCCAGGCACACAGGAACTCCACCAGACCAGTGGCACAGGTTCCTTCCAGTCTGTCTGGGCCCGTGCCCTGAGCAGACCTTGGGCACAAACTCTACAGCCAGTCTTACAACACCCAGAGGAAGCTCTAGTCCCAGGCACTCTAACACTCCCAGGATCACAGGACCACAGGAGCTGGGTCACACCAGGATCTCAGGGTCCCAGAGGCAGCTTAACTCCCAGGAGCTCAGACACACCCAAGATCTCAGGATCATAGGATCCCAGAATCACAGGATCACAGAGACAGCTTGACTCTGAGGAGTTCTGATACAACAAGGATTAAAGGAAGGACAGGCTCCAAGTCAGATATAGCCAGGGCACTAGAGATAACCAGATGGTGGGAGGCAAGTATAAGAACAGAAGCAACAGAAACCAAGGTTACTTGGCATCATCAGAACCCAATTCTCCCACCATAGCAAGGCCTGGATACATTCAGATCTAAAATCGCTTCTCATGATGATGATAGAGGACTTTGAGAAGGACATAAATAACTCCCTTAAAGAAATACAGGAGAACACAGGCAAACAGCTAGAAGCCCTTAAAGAGGAAACACAAAACTTCTTTAAAGAATTACAGGCAAACATAATCAAAGAGGCAAAGGAAATGAGCAAAACCATCCAAGATCTAAAAACGGAACTAGAAACAAAGAAATCACAACCCTGGAGTTAGAAAACCTAGGAAAGAGATCAGAAGTCATAGATGCAAGCATCACCAAGAAAATACAAGAGATAGAAGAGAGAATCACAGGTGCAGAAGATACCATAGAAAACATTGACACAACAGTCAAAAAAAAAAAAAAAAAAAAAAAAAAAAAAAAAAAAAAAAAAAAAAAAAAAAAAAAAAAA